>CBVK0101468854.1:0-10216 GCA_900067695.1 Picea abies | reverse complement strand
GGAAACACAAGGAGTTGTCCAAAGTGATTGCTTATGTGTATATGTATGAGGTGGCATGATTTATTATTTAAGTAAATTATGGACGACAAGGAGGAAATCAAAACTTAAAAGTACTTAAAGGAATTAGGGGTCCCACCTATTAGTTATTATTTATTTACCCTGTATCTATTATTATGATTATTTAATATTTGTCCCTAACTAATATTAAGTCATTTATAACTTAACTAAAGGTAGTTTGAAACTACCACAACTTCTTTTGAGAAAGACAAAAAGTTAATCAAAAGAAGGGACAAAGGAGAGAGAACAAGGAATTTTTTTTTTGATAAAAGTGTGCTCTTATACTTGTGAGATTAATTACTTTCATGCATTTCAAGTTATCATAGAATCTTAACCCTTTTGTTGATAGTGGGTCTTATTGAAGGTAGCAGGAATCAAAGATTGAGACACATATGTCAGCAACTTTTTCTAGAAAGGTTGATCATTTGATCTTGGCAGTCTGTGTATTATGATTTGTTTATGAATTAGTTTTCATTACTGATAGAGAATATTTTGCAAAGTCAATAAATGATACTTTTGTGGTTAAGTTGATCCATATTTCCAGTCTCAGTATTCTCTTATTGTCAGAGTATGTTTTGTATGGTTCCCATCAAAGATCTCCAAATGTGATCTTAGTCCTTACCCTCGCAGGGGTTTGAAAAGAGGGTTATGATTGTAACTTGGAATGAAATCAATAAAAAAAAAAATTGTTGATTTTGATATCACATGTGCATTATCTAATATTACTTTCAGATTTGTATTTCATTTGTTCTTTAATTCTCAAAACATAGTACATATATGTTTTTACTTTCTTCTTTTGCACAATTTAATTATAAAAAAAGGCAGCATTGGTTCCTTGTACTTATTACTTGAGAATCAATTGATAATTTTGTCTAAGGCTATAAACCTGGGTGATAATCCCAACTATCTTACCCTAGCCAAGTAAGATTCGAGATGTTGGTGTTGGGAACTCTCTAGTCCCTCAACATCAACAATGTCGATGGGTCTACAAGACCAAATTTACCTATGAAGGTGTTGTTGAGTGACATAAAGCACGCCTAGTTGCAAATGGATTTTCTCAACAAGAAGGCATCAACTGCATTGAAACATTTTCTCCTGTCACAAATATGAACTCTGTTCGACTGAATCTTTCCCTTGCTGCTCATTTTGGATGGAAAATCCATTAGATGAATGTGAAGAGTGTTTTTTTTCATGGAGATTTATCTAAATAAATTTTCATGAAATAACCACTCATTTTGTGACAAATTCAAATTTGGTTTGTTGACTCAAGAAGTCACTTTATGGTTTTAAGTAGGCTCCCTGAGCTTGGTATGCTAATATCGACAATTTATTTCTTTGAATTGGTTTCAAATGGTGTGAATGTGATCACAGCTTGTATGTCCTCCACACCAATGGAAACACCTTGATTGTTGTTGTATATGTAGATGACTTACTCATTACTAGCAATAATAATGATCTCATCCTTAGATTGAATAAACAACATGTTGACTCCTTTGATATGATCGATCTTGGTACTTTGCATTATTTTTCGGGTCTTCAAGTATTACCACTTTGTGATGGATTTTTCATTTCTCAGTCTAAATATGTGATGGATCTATTGACATGTTTTAAGATGGTTGATTGTAAGCCTTGTGCTACTCCTTTTTCAGTATAGAGAAAAGCTTACCAAAACCTGCCAAACACTCACAGTTGATGCTACACTCTATCGACAATTGGTCGATAGTCTTATTTATCTCACTCATAGTCGACCTGACATCTCCTTTGTTGTTAGTGTGGTTTCTCGGTTTATGCAGGACCCTAAAGAAATCCACTGGAAAGCAATCAAATGAACTTTTCTCTATCTCAAGGGTACCACTCATTTTGGTATCAAGAATTGTGGAAGTTTAGATTTGCTATTCAACTTCACCGACTACAACTGGGTTGGCAACGGTTATGATCGGAAGTCCACTTTTGGCTATGTGTTTCTCTATAGCACTAGACCTTTGGTGTGGTTGTACAAGAAACAAAAGGTAGTCTCTTTGTTGACTGCAGAAGAATAATATTGTGTTGTTGTTCAAGCAGGTACTAAAGCAATGTGGATTCACCAACTTTTGGGAGAGCGTGGCCTTCGTGTTTATACCTTGGCTACAATATACTATGATAACTATAGTGTTATATAGGTTGTTGGCAATCCTATTGTCGACAGTAAGATGAAGAATGTTGAGCTCCATGCTCACTACTGAAGATAGTCGGTTCATAAGAACATTGTCTCTCTTGAATATTGTAGAACAAAAGATCAAGTTGTTGGTATCTTCACCAAACCTTTAGCTAAAGCCAAAATTATCAAGATCTGCATGATTCTTGGGCTTTATAAAGATGCAATTATGGTGGGGTGCCATAATGATGTAATTTTACCTACTGAAACTCCAGAGCTATGTGTTGATGGGGGGGCGTTGGAACATCAAGCATTGATGATTCATCCCACATCTCCTTGGTTAGTTGGTCAAGAGGTCAACCTACATCTGGATACAAACGGTCGAGCAATAGATTAATGCACTACACTAGTTGGTCAAGTAATCAACATGCATGTCAGTCAGACAGTCGACCGACGGTTGAAGATAGTCAGGCGGTGGATTGACCAACCCATCAATCAACTATGAATTTGACACATAGGCGGTTGGGTCAAGCATCCTTATCGAGCCAAATCAATAGAGTGAATTCGGTGGAGTCAACTCTAACAAACAGCGGTTACATGTGGACAACATCTTCCAGATTCTATGGAAGTTGGTTAAATCTTGAGACTATAAAAGAAAACCCCTTGGGTCATTATCAATAATGGAGATTGTGCAATAGATCATGCAAATCAATATGTGCAACATGCATTGTGATGTTATGATTATAGTGCACTCTGATTAAGTGTTGTAATGGTGTCTTTAGGCACCACCTTTTATCCTCGAAATTCCCTCTTCGATTATCTATAATATTGTTATTTGTTTCATGTCGTGTTCCACCCCATTCCCCATTAAGACATAGATTCAAACCCTAGTCATATTTATCCTTCATTCTCTAGAAAACCTTGTAGCATCATTCCTGGAATATAATCCTAGACTGCAACATCACAACCTCAAAATAACTCACTTTGCAACATCATAGACCTTATTCCTTTATAGTGCACCCTTAAAAATCCAAGAAAACTCCTCTTACACACCTTTAGACCCCAAGAATACTCTCCATCTTCTCTTGTGCACCTCATATCTCTTTTGTGCACCTTAAAATTTATATTCTTTCATGGATTCTCTTCAAATGATCACATCAATCTAGTATTTATAATGTTTGTGTGCTCACTTTTAGGGTTGGCCTATAAAGATTGGTTGGGTCGACATGAACTTTATGGCTGGGGTGTCTGACAAAAAAATAAGAGACAGCTTTTAGGGTTGGCCTATAAAGATTGGTTGGGTCGACATGAACTTTATGGCTGGGTTGTCTGACAAAAAAATTCATATCTCCTTATTCCTGAGAAGTTAGAGGGAGTGTCATATACCATTGGAAAGGTATTAGAATAAGATTTCCAACCATATAACCTATGTTCCCATTTGATCTAGGTATGTAGAGTAAAATTTCCTTCAAAGATAGGGTATTCAAACTGAGCATAAAAAATCTAAAAACAATATTTCCAACAAACTCCCTCTTGCAATATTTATCTTGGACATATGTAGTTTCCCCCTATCTTTGACATCGATGAAAAAAATATTTCCAATAATCTCCCCCTTTTTCATTGATGGCAACCCTTAGTCAATACTGCTACTCCCCATATTTGCAATTCTTCGTCTGTCTACAACTTCTCCCCCTTCGACATATGAGCTTGTGGTTCCCTTATGTCTGCAACTCTTCTCATGTTTGCAACTCTCCCCCTTTGACATCAATGGAAAAGGACTACTCCCCCTGAGCTTGTGCATCCCTTTACTGATGATTTGAGAGGGATATCACTCCCAGATTCTATCTAAGATATTCAAATGTGTCTCTGGGAACATGTTTGGTAAAAATATTTGCACCCTGTTCTTTGGTGGCAATGTATTCTAGTTTTTTTTTTACTTGTCCCGTATAACATTTTCATCCTTTGACTTCATCGAGAACATATACATTGCTTAGGGTTTTGTTTGCATTTTCCAATAATCTTTCTTAACCTGCTTTCCTTATCTCACATCCTTTAGAATGAAATTTAATCTTGTAACCTTGATCACACATTTTGTTGACAATTAGAAGATTGTGTTTTAACCCTTCAAAATACAATACATTCTATGTTTTACTCTTTCCATTATCAAGACTAACAGTAACTTTTCCAACTGTCCTTGCAAAAGCAGTATCCTCAATGGTAACACTACCTCCTTTTTCTTCCTTTAGGGTGAGAAATTTGTTTTGATCCCCTGTCATGTGTTTTGAACATCCATTATCAATGTACCATTGGCTTCCTTTGTCTTAAGCATAGATTGCAAGTCCACATTCTTCCTTATTTGGTTCTTCTTGCTTCCTTTTCCACACCTTTGTGTATTCTTCTCTATGCTTGGTAAGAACATATTCTTCCTTGTTTTGATTATGTTGCTTCTACAGTCACGTGCTATGTGTCCATAGTTATTGCACTTATAACATTCAGTATTGTAATCAAGTAGAGGAGAAAATGAATTGTAGTTTATGTTAGCAAACCCATGAGAGCATTTGGTTTTGTTGCTCACATAATCATTATTTGAGGTCTTATATGAACCTATATTTATATCTCTCACATGATCACTTCTTGCATAAGCTCTATAATCTATAGCTTTATGACCAAAATTATTACAAGAAAAACAATAGCCAAGAAAGATATTTTGGTACCGGGTTGTGAAAGGTCTTCTTGGTGGAACAACTCTTTTGATCTCATTCTTGTGAAAAGAATCAGATTTATGTTGGTCATCATTTCCTTTCTTGTTGTTACTTTCATTGTTGATGGATCCTTTGAGAATATTGGCACAACTTTTAGGATTTTCTTCATTTTCCTTTTCTGATGGCTTTGTGACCTTAGTGCTTGCATCTCCCTCGGGGGTCTTTTGTTTTTCGTCATAGCCAAGACCTGTCTTCGTGAATGGTGACCTTTGGAAACTGAGACTATTATCTAATATTTAGGTACTCTTTCCAAAATTTAATCTTCTATTGAACTGGTCAATTTTTTTCTCTAGTTCCTTTCTTGAGGAAACTATTTCAACTTCTAGGTTCTCGCAATTTTCTTCATTTTCTTTCATCTAGCTTCTCACAACTTCTTCTATCCTTTTCCCTCTTCCAATTGAGTCTTTAGGATGATAATTGTCTTCTTTATTTATTCAAGATCATGATCCTTCTTTTCATGTTTCTACAATTACTCCTTCTGCTTTATATTCTTTCCCCTGAGTCTGTCTATTTCTTCTAAGGCAATAACAAGTTCTGCTTCAAGATTCACTTCCTCTGGATGTAGCTTTTCCTTATGATTATCATTTTCTTCATCTATAAGTTTTGTTTCCATGGTTATGGAGAGAGATTCTTCTTCTTCATCACTATCTTCCCTTTCTTTGTATTTTCCATGTCCTCCTTTTAGCTTTCTCACAAATTGTGCTTCTTCTATCTTCGATTCATTGCTAGAACAATCACTGGCTATATCTTCATAAATGTTTTGTATCTTGTCCCAAATATGTTTAGTTGATGTACACTTCATTACCTTGATAGTCTCATAATATGATAGGCCACTCTAGATGACATATGTTGCTTTTGCATTGTTTTCCCTTGACTCTTTCCCAACTTCATATGTATAACCTGTTGTGACTGATTCGTAGATACCAAACTCAAGGGCCGTCAAATATGTCTTCATTATTATACTCCATGATGCATAGTTTCTTCCATCAAACAAAGGAGCTTTGTTTGTAGGGAGACCTTCCTTACAATCCATATGTGCTCGAGATCTACCTTCCAATGGTTAAATTGTTTATGTAGGAACTTGCTATGATACTACTTGTTGAACTTATGCTTATACTAAGAGGGGGGGTGAATCAATGTAAGATTCCTTTTACTTTATTTAATGATTCATCATTCATTCATTAGCACATATATCATCAATCATTCATTAGCACATATAAACTCAAATCACAATGCACATAGTTTAACGTGGAAACCATTCCAGGAGAAAATTGTAGAAAAATTATGTTTATAAATGTCTATAGGCACCAACCTACGGTTACAAATTTTATAGGCACTGTTGGCCCTTGACCAAGTTTGGAAATCATGGAAGCTAGACCCCTTTTTGGGTCCTTTTTGGGTTTTTGGGGGTAATGTAATGGGAAAGGGATGTCGGCCCATGGGTTTACCCACACTTAGGCCCACTTTTGTAATGTATAAATAGATGTCTAGGCGAAGTAAGTAAGGGGACGGTAGCCCATCCATGTGATGTAAGCTAAGTGCTAGTAGTGCTATGTGCATGATTGTAGAAGGGTTACAGAGCTAAGTGAAAGTTACTATAGAGATTGTAGAAGGCTTTGTGCTACAACGCAAGGAAGAAGGATCTAGTGAGCTGCGCAAATCTTTTGTCCTATGCATAGAAGGGTTTTTGGTGACTCCGTGATGTAACCTAATTAACTGAAGCTAATAAAGAAGAAGACTTTATGGATGTATCCCCAGGGTGGGGGTGAACCATGGTAAACATGTGTGTTGTGCTTTGTGCCTCGACCTGATGTGTTTGTCTCTTCCTTTGCTAAGTGCTTTGATGTGTTTAGATAGATCTATTTATGCTTTGTGCTTCTGAGATATGAATGAATGTTAGATCTGGTATGTAAGATTCTTAGTGCTTGATCTGTCGAATCTAATCCATCGTGTTGTGGCTAACTGCTTAATTATCCTAGATTTAAGTACATACTATGATGCTCTGTGCTATCTGCGAAGTATCATAAGGGTTGAATATTGATGAATAATCTATGTTAAGTGATTGCTAAGTGTTATAATCACAGATTTGTGTCCCAGCTAAGGTTGCAGACACCTAAGTCTCGCAACCACCCATGCCTCTACCTCGGGTGAGACTTCATTTGCTTCGCAGGTGTTTTTGAAAGGGCCGGTAGTTAGGGTTTTGTTGGTGCATTGTTGTAGCATTGAATCCTTGGTCTGCCCCTGTGCCAACAAATGGTTTCGTCGCTGGGACCTGAAACTGTGATTGTTGGGAACTAAGAAGAAGAAGCATTGTGCAAAGATTCATCCTGAAATTGTGAAATCTTTGTGCGTGGATCTATGCCCTAGTGCGTGGTGATCCACTTGATCTGAAAATCTCTATGCTGAAGAAGGAAGGATAGATCTAAAGGAAAGAAGTCAGATCTGCAAGAAAAGAGGTTGATACTGAAGAAAAGAAGTAAGATCTGTAAGCTTTGTGCTTTGGTAAAGGTAAGAATATTCAAAAGTTCTTAGATCTGGAAACTTTGTGCCCTGTAGAAGTAAGAGAAGTGAAAAAAAAATATGTTTCTAGAGCATGGATTTAGGTATGCTTGATAGATTTTGTCCTAGCTTGAAAACTAGGGCATTGTTAGATGAAAGAACGTTTGATATGAATAGATCTGATAAGTATAATGATAGATATGTTATACCTATGCATAGAAAGAATTTTTAGACTAACCAATGGATGCAGGATCCTAGAAAGAAATTTTTGCAAGCTAGCCATTATGATCCTAGCACACGGTATAAGAAGAGTTGGGGATCATTGAAGAGAAAGAGAGGATTAACTCTTTGTTACAGTTGCAGAAGACCAGGACATCTTGCTAAGGAATGCCCTGGGAGAAACCCTAGTTGCCTCTATTGTAAGGCTATGGACCATGAAGTACTGGATTTCCCTAGAATGATTGCTAGACTTGAAAAGCTAAATATGGAGCAAACAAACTCTGAAGGAGATCAAGAGACTAAGATTATATAAGAACCCCGGAAAGAATCAATGATTATGTTATTGAAAATGAAAGAAACCCTGGATGAACATAAAGATGCCAATTTGTCAGAGATCTTCAAAGAAAAGGAGAAAATCGAAGTAAGAATAGGAGACTTTGACATTGACTGTGCTCTAGATGAGGGAACACAAATGAACATTATGACATAAAGTACTTGGGAAACCCTAGGAAGGCCTGCTATGGTTCCTTCACTAGGAAAAATAGGGTTGTTTAAGGGAAAAATGGTAACCCTATGTGGCAGGATTACCCAGATAGCTATGAGTACCCGTGGAGCTTCGACGGAGGAAGAATTCGAAGTTATTAAATTTATTGAGGACCATGCCCCATTTCCAGCTTTGTTAGGCAAGATCTGGATTGAAAAAGACCAGATTCGGAGAAAAGAAGAAAAGGAAGCCCTAGAACAGATGAAGTAAGAACTCATGGAATTTATGACTAGAAGGATCACCTACTTGATGGAAGAACAAGAGAACATATCTAAGCTATTGACCACCAGGGACTTGGATGTCGAAGCTATAATAGAATTAGAGGAACCACAGAAGACCGAAATACCTCATCCATATAATGAAGGAGTATTACCCTTGGATCTGAGGAAAGAATCTCAGCATCGCGAAGTGATTATGTCGAGAGAAGAAAAGAATTAGAATGGAAAAAGGATGACCGAGACGAAGCTCACTGGGAAGAAGGCTAGGAAGCTAAGTAAGAAGAGAGCCAAGATCGAAAAGTTACAGAAGACTCCAGAGGAAACTTCACAAAAGGAAAAAACACAGGAATTGAGCTTCGTCGGGATATCTGAACAACGACATACAACACTTCACCATGGTGAAGCAATATAGTCATTGGGCCAATATACCCGTTCGACTTCCACCCCGAATGGAAAGAAAAGAATTAAAGAATCACCACCAGACTGTTGGACCACGCCATAATGGATGGATCAACGTTCATGGAAGCTTTATACCCATTGCAAGCAGACCGTTGATGAATTTCCTATTTATCTCGTCGCACCATGACCGAAGAACACTTTTGCCAACTGAAAAATAGAAGCCCGCAGAACTAGTGATTATCTACAGTGATCATTGCAAGTAGACTGTTCATCCTAGTGTAGTATTTTGAGATCATCGTGACCCCGATTATCTTTCTCGAGTGCATATGTTCGACGAGCTCACCGCACTTGAGGAATCTATCACAGAGGTCCTTCTCGATTTAATGACTGAGAGAGCCATGTCAGAAAGAAGAATTTCCACCGGAGTCCAAGCATCATCGACGAGAGGAGTGCAAGCCTCCCCGTCGACTTCTCGAGCAGGAACATCTCGAGCCGACTCAGAAATAAGAACTAAGCATAAGGACGACATAGCCAATGAGAAGTTAGTGCCATCCATCCTACCATCTTACATACCCCCTGTGAGTGATGAGATTAACAGGGACAGTGTACCTAGAGACTTTGAATACACCCTAGTCACTCCATATCTACCGAAAGGAGTACGCACCTACCGCGCAAACCAAGACAAGGTTACAGCGTTGAAGTTTTACAACTTCAACCTGGGGGACCATAAAGTTTACAGCATGCTCGCCCCGTATAAGTACTTGACGAGAAATAAGGGAAAGAATTCGAAGCTCATAACTTCAACCTGGGGGACCATAAAGTTTACAGCATGCTCGCCCCGTATAAGTACTTGACGAGAAATAAGGGAAAGAATTCGAAGCTCATCCCTTAGAAATGGACGATGAACCTCGCACAGTCTACTTTTCTCAATGTTATGAAAATACCTCACTTTGGCAGACACCAGGAGGTGAATGCTTGTGTAAAATTGTTTCTAGCAAGTTACCACGGAGGATACTTGTGGTTAGATCGACGCATAACTGTTGATCCGACGTTGATCAATAGGATCACTGGGATTAGCATGAAGGGCCCTGATCCCCATGAGTATTATCCTGGAAAGACAGCAGACTGTGCTCTTGTGCAGAAGATAAAAGAAGCCTATGGCAATGTTGAGAAAGGCACGAGAGGCTACAAGGTAGCTTCCATTGAAAGTCGCACAGTGTGCTTCGCATGCCAACTGATCGCAGGGAAGTTGGTACGCAAGAATCGACCAACACAAGTATATGTCTTTGCAGTTGACCTCGCAGGAAAGTGCGTAGAGGGACTACAGATGAACTGGGCGAAGTACCTGGTGAATCAACTGGAGATTGACTGCAGAGAAGCTCAG
>CBVK0101468843.1:0-12896 GCA_900067695.1 Picea abies | reverse complement strand
CTTTCCCCCCCTTATTCCTCCTTCACCGACTCACACAGTTACTCCTTCAACCACCCTCCGTGCATGTCCCTTCTCCCTCCTTAATTGTTTTATCTCCTCGGGATCCATGGCTATCCCTCTCTGCATACACCACCATTTTATATCATTTTTCATTGATCTTTTAATTTTATTTCACAGGGCATTAAATGTGATCTGTAGTTTGAATTATTACTCAGTTAACCATAATTAATTTCTTTTAATTAATTTTACTTTATAATCTTTAAGCATGTATCCAATTAGGGTCATTACACATAATATTCCTCATGTCTTGTAAAATCTATTTTTGGAATATCTTCCTGCTTCATTATGATTTTATGATATATTTAATGAAGATCCAACTTAGTAAAGAAAATTTCTCCATTTAAGTTATATATTAACTCATTAGTGACAAGAATAGGAAACTTATCTTTGATGGTCATTTTGTTTATTTTTCTATAATCTAGAAACATACGCCATGAACCATATTTTTTTTGTAGCCATAACCATTGGTGAATAGAAAGAACTTTGGCTAGTTTGAATTATTTTTGCCTCTAACGTTTCTTGGATCATATTCCCAATCTCAATCTTCTATGCATATCGATACATGTAAGGAGAAATGATATGTGGTACACTTCCTAGTTGCAAATGAATAGCATGATTGTGATATCAAGTAGGTAGAATAATCTTATCCATTTCTCTAAATACCTTGGAATTATTGTTGATAACTATTTGGAGATCCATTGGAGTAGAGGATATTTATGTTTGAACATATAGTGAGCACACTTGTGAAATTACACCATGGTTTCCCTTTCTTAGTAATTTTGTCATGCTATTAGATATTATCACCTTAGAGGTTTTCCCTTAGATACTTGTAATCTCAATTTCCTTATATTATGAAGAAAATATCATGAAAATATATTGAAAATTAAGGGACACTATTACCATTGATTATAACCATTGGACCTCTAATACAACATGAACACCACCCATTTGGATGGAAGTCATGTGACTATCCAATAAATACTCCCCATTTTGATCTTAATACTATGGCACCTCCTAGGAAAATTTATGATAGCTCCATATGCAATCATTACTTGAAAATTTGGTGCTATAAAGACAAAGTGTGATGTAGCTGTCACCAAAAAACAAAAAACAAATTCTTTGATACTGATTTGTAACATACCCACTGCCCCGGTACCTCAAGAATTCATGTTCTTGATGGATTTCCAATTTATGATACAAATTATCATAATCAATAAGCATGATAATAACACATGTAATAATAAGGAATCATCCTAAACTATAAAATAAAACAAGAACATGTCATGCACAACATTAAAAACAACAGACACATTATAACACACATCACAGATAATTAATACACAACAAAACATAAAATGAAAGAAAACATAAATATAACTTAAATTTTTAAATAAACATTCACCAACTGGTTTCCTACGTCATTCATTCCACCCAACCATAGACATTTTTGTTCTTTCTCTCAATAGTAGGTCACCCCTGAGCCAAGGATATGAATCCACAAGTATGGGTCCTATGTTGACTCTAAAGGACACAACTAACTATCAAACTTTCATGGTTTTCCAAACCACACAACAATCTTAGTTTACAAGCTCTCTTACATTTCAACCTACACAACCCAAAGAAATGAACTTTTTCTACAATGTAGTCCCTATCGTTCATCCACTACTTTTCCAATGCACCAATGCTACTGGTCAGGAAATATCAATGATGGAAACTCCAAGGATTATTAATTGTGGACAATTCTCTCACAATTTTCACCACTATAATGCACACAAGCATCTATTACTTCCTAGAATAATAAACAATTACTTAAAACAAACAAAAAATGAATATTTTCCTCTCATTATTCATTTCCCATGACCAGATCAAGACCAAGAATAAGCAAGAAAGACCAAGGAAATAAAATGAGTGACTAAACATTAATTGAGTGACCCCCAAAAAACAAAAATGGGGTTTATATATTTACATGAAATTAATCACCACATGGCTTCCCAAAGAATCTCACGTAACCACATTTTCCCAACCTAACACAAAGATGGTGAAACAAATATAATAAAAATACATAGCTCATTTATCCCCCTCTATCATGGAATGATATCCCCCTATATTTTGTCTTTTCTATCTTGCAACCAACAATATATTCTATTAATATATTCAAAGTATTACATTTCTAGTCACTCTAGCCTTTCATGAAATAAACAAAATACATTATTAATCATGGGACTCAAAACCAAGGTATTACATTAATAAATTGATATCTTTTTCTAATTTGTAATTGATGAAGTTATGTGTACTAATAGAGTCAATCAATATTGTTACCTTTTTCTTTTTGATGTATCCTTGTATATTGAGGGTTTCTAGATTATTGATGTCAACCAATGCATAGAAATATATTATTAGAGTTTCCTCTTCAAGATCTAGATTTTTGGATGGTTCCAATCATTGATCTTCTTCTTTTTCAGAGTCTATGTAGAATAATGTATTCTCACTACATTTATGCCACTTACTATAATTTCTATCAGAATTGAAACATAGTCCCTTTTCTCTTCTTTCATCAATTTGTTGAGGAGTCAACATTATTGGTATAGTGAGGTTTAGGATATGGAGAATTATGATATGCATAGTTGTTCATGATTAATCTTCTAGTAGCCATATTTTCACTTTCAAGTTTCCTTGTTAGGTTGAAAGCATGCCTTAGGGATTTAGGTTCAAGGAGACACACTTCATCTTGGATGTTATCCTTTAATTTACCTATAATGATATTTAATATTTTATCCTATGGAATGTGCTTTACCCTGAGCCTTATATTTTGGAATTGTTCAATGCTCTATGCAATTGGACCTTTTTGTTGGAGATTTATCAATTGAATAAATAATGTATTTCTCCTAATATCCCCATATTGTTCGATAAATTCCTCTGTAAAAATGGACCAAGAGATATTAGAATCCTTTTTTCATTCACAAATCCATTGATAACATACAAATGGGTCATTTTCAAAGTACACAGATGCAATAGTTACCCTTTGAAGGTTGACACTTGGTGTAAATAAAATAATTGATCCATATGGAATATCCATGTTATAGGATCCTTATCATAAAAATTAATCATATAAATATTCGATATGAAGTAGTTCCTTCATGCCAACGTGAAGCCCTGATGATGTGGATCTTTGAGTAATGAATGTTCATGATTCTGAGATTCAATATTTTTTCTCTGCCAATGTGACAAAATACTCCCTATATGTGATTGAGACTCAACAGCCTTATTCTCCTTATTTTTAGGATTTCCTTGTATCTCCATATCTCTATTAGGTATCCTCTCTAAGAGAATATTTTCTATGGAATTCATGGAATTTTTTATTTTATTTATTTATTCCTTGTTTTCATACATATTCTTTTACATTTTATTTTCCATATGTTCCCTATTTTCATTCATATTCTTTTCCATTTGTTCCCTATTTTCAATCATGTTCTTTTACATGTGTTCCATATTTTCAGTGATCTTCTTTTCCATAAGCTCCATCTAGTAATAAATATCTTATATTTGTTATTTTTTCATGGTTGATCTCTCTAGAGTTTTACTTGGTGATTTTTGATGTTTCTTTGGAGCCATGGAAAACGTTATTGGGTCCTAAGGGAAATGGAGTGTTAGGTTCTATAGCTCTCTAATATACATGTGGGGTCCAAAAATATTACTCAACCCAATATCTCAGGGCACTAACTAAGGAGGATCAAGAATTCCCTTAGTCATACCATATGACTACCCAGGTACTAGAGAGTGATCCCCTTGAGTTTTTTTCTTAGGGTACTATAGAAACAAACTGACCCAATAGATTATCTAAGGCTAGTTTCAATTATACCTAGATGACTTACTATATGTGCAAAGGTACATAGAAGTGAGATTATATCTACGAGTATTGTCTAATGCGGTACTACTCGAACGAGTACCAATAGGGGTTGCATAGGTTTCTAATTAGGTGAAACAATGGTTTGAAGTAACCATGTGAAAACTTATCTATTTTCTGAGTGTATTCTTCCCCAATCATATTTTTACCCGCTAAAAGACAAATCTTGTGTTATTTAAAGAAGAAAGAACATGTCTCTATTATTTTATTTTAAATGAGGGTGATAACCACGAAAAGTGATCTTAAAATCACTAGAAACTAATTTGTGAAAAAAACTAACTTATAGAATAATATATCATAAAACATAATGGTTGAAAATCTGAAAACAAAATTACATGTGCTTTTCTATGTAGACTCAAGATTTTGAAAATTTCAAAGTATGAAATTTTATTGAAAAAATGTACAGTGAAAATTCCAAGATAACTAATTTTAGGATTAGTCATAAACCTTGTCTTCCATGTACTATATATCCAACATTGTAGTGAAATAGAACCTCAAATTTGGACCACCTATAATATGAAAAGTTTCCTTAGTCTCCACAAAAATTCACTATTTGAAACCTGCCCAAAAACATTTCATAGATAAAATCCCAAGATAACTAATTTAAAACTGAATCTAAGATGAGTCAAAAAGCCTATCTTACATAGGCTATATCTCTGAATGTATAATGACCCAAAACCTGGAAGTTTTACCAGAGGTACATTGATATATCTCCTAAGTAACCTATGCATTAATCTATCTAAATTCTCCAAGAAAACACTATATAGAAAATTGTGAGCTCATTTAATTGAAGAAAAAAAAACCCTAGGATCGATTCTTTTGATACCAAATGTTATGATTCAATGCATAAAAAGGATAAAAAAATAAATCAGTACAAGCCACTTCAAGGGGAAAGCTTCCTTTTACAATACATCCAATTCATAATACAATATTATATGACATAATATGATTCTAATACTAGGTCTACTTGGTATATATATATGAGATAAAGGGTACAATTATAATGAAAGGGTGCAATGAAGGGCTCTAGACTACATACAAATATGACACTAGAAATGTAGTAATTCTATACTTATGGATTAATAAGGGGTCTTATACATACCTTGGGGAATTGTTTATGGCTTAACATAGATTCATCAATTTTTTTTCAACAGACCACACACTTCATAGAAATAATGTTAAATAAATTTTGTCTTTTATAGTATTCTCTATAATATGGTGCAATAACAACATTATGGACTATTTTAGGTGCTAGCCAATACTTACAGGAAAACATATAAGAATATTTCAAATTAGCAGGTTTGTGTCAAACCATGATTTTGGGATAAATGGATGGTGAGAGAATGTTTAGTGCACTTTGATTTTTGAAGCCAAATATGAGGAACAAAATTGATAAACATATGGATACATTTTTAATATTATATGTAACAAAATATGACATTAACAATTTTCCATATGAAAGAGCACTAGATCTTTGGCGATCAAATTGTAATAGAAAGGGGGGGAACAATATAACAAATTTCTCTAATGAACTTCATGTGGAACATATTTCTTTTAAGGCTCATAATTATAGTTCATTTGGAGAAGATTGTGCTCAGAATGAAAAAAATGAGGACCAATATCAGAACTAGGAAATTGATATACTGTAAGATTTTATCTAATCATACATATATGAGGGTCCATGAGACACTTATTTTGGTATATGTATGTCGTGTTCCATTGGTGGTAAATAAATAGTTAATGGAATAACACAAATTGTGTGATTCATGTTATTTGATTGAATTCATTATTCGTTTATTTTTGGAGTAGGTTAGAAATTATTTATTATAGAATGATTACTATATTCTAATTTGAGGATGCATTTCAAGTAAATATGTCGATGCTTTGGTAGCATAGAGAGGCATTCACACTTGTGGAGTGTTGTGAGAATACCTCCATCGTTAATAGGGAGTGTTAATTTGTGTAGCTTCAGGTAGGTGTTCTAGCAAGACCCTAGGTGTTGGGCATGTGGGGATCGTCATAGGAACCATGTCACACTTTTGGTTTGGTGAAAAACACCTTGTGTTTGAGTTGGGACTTCATAGGTTTGATGATGGGATTTTTTGGCTTATGTTGGGGCTTCAGACCCACAAGGAAAGACTAATTTTATGTTGACTTGTGGAGGGGCTTATATGTTGAGCCCTAAGGATTTTATATAATGGAGAAAAGTCACTTTGACATTACATATCATGTAGAGTTTGTGGATACATGATGGAGCTAGAATAAGCGAGTGTGCACTTGTGCTAGGAGGATTGGTGATCTCAGCAAAGGGAAAGTTTGCAAGGTGGTGAATCTTTCCCAGGAGAGAGAAGTGAAGAAGATCGCACATGTGTAGTGAATTTTTCATACCAATTGTGTTTTGTTGTAGGAAGAAACATGTATATACATGAGTTGTAGATGGGTGAATCACTTATAGGGTATATGTGATTTGAAGTGAAGAAAACAGTGTATGTTCGTGGGTTATGAGTTGGTGAATCACGTATTTTTTCTGGGAAGGTAAATATCCATACAGGTTGACAGGTGACATTACCAGGTCATACAAGTGGTCTACAATAGATTTATGTGTAGAGGAGATTCCCAGGGATATTGCTAAGGTTTGGTTTTCTAATTTTTATGGTTATTGTAGAACAAGGTTGTTCTTAGTTTTGGTGTCTTTGGATGACAAGGTTGTCCTCAGAGTTTGGTGATATTGTATTGGTTGGGAGGGATGAGTTTTCCCTCAAGATTTTTTATTCTAACAATATTACAAATCTTAAATTGTGTTTCATGTGTATTGATGAATTATCTATAATACTTTTGTTTCCGGTGCATTGTTTCCAGTCAATAATTTCAGTGTAAACTTGTTTAGTGATAACAACAAGGGTTTTACGATTAGATCACTAGGAATCAATTTTTAGATCTAAATTTTGTGACATAGAGTTGCATGTGAAAATTTACATGGTATGAGAGCTTTGGATTTGAAGAAAATGGGATCATATTTGAGACATATATTTTTCTACAACACTGGAGGAGTGTTGTTCTTATTCGTGTTCCGGGAAGGTCATAGGTGATAGCTCTGAGAGGGAACTACACTGATGGTTGTAGGTGGAAACATGTTAGATGGTCTTTCGTTTTACACATGGACCAAACTTTCCATAAAAGGAGTTGTGGACTATTACAACTCAGTGGTGTGACAGGTTGGGAGCTCTGGTTGATTGGTAGAGAGACTAGATCACAATAGTATGTTGTGTGGAAAATTTCCAACCATGTGGATGGACTTCTATTGACTTTTCATGGCGACTTGTGATGGGTGCATAACATATTCGTTGGCACATATGAGGTATATTTGTTTGTATTGCAAGTTCATGAGATAGAGTCTTCATTGGGGTGGAGAGTTGCACATTATCAAGGTATGGCAATGTATGAGGTATTTAACCCAAGAGGATGAGGATATTTGCATAGATGAGTTGCGGTAGTCTAGAGTGGACTAGACTAAGTGTCCAACTGCAGCTTGGGGATGTTCATATGAGGACAATGGATCAATGGATGTTTTCCTTAGAATATTGCATGGTTCTTATCTAGTTAGAGCCACTGACACATGACAGGGGAAGAAGATGTGTTTGTGAGTTTCACAGTGCCTAGATCAAGTATGTACGTGGATATTGGTAGTAGGACCAAGCATGTATTATAGGGATATGGAGTAGTGGTATTCTATAGGGATTTAAGGGGTCTGTTGCGAGTGGAAAATGTGTTATAGTGCCAAGAGTGTGTTCTCAGCCTCAAGGATTGAGAAGTAGGGCTATACAGTGTTGTCCTAGGATGGATAATTGTTATTGGATATTGAGTTTGGTATTCCTAGGTTTTGGGAACCTTTTTTGCAAGGGATATGTGCACGAGAGATGTTGTTATGGTCAAGGATGATTTTAAGGATGGAAATTTATTTTAAAATGTAGAAACCTTGGTGAATCTTACTAATCCTTCATATGTCAACTATAAATGTTAGGCGATAATTTCGTAAAAATATTCAAATTTCTAATTATTTTATATAGTTTTTATAAAATGTTGGAAACTTTTAAGGTAAAATAATTTTATCCTATAGAGTTTTGGTGAATCATTTTTAAAATAATGAATCTCTTTTTTGGAAAAACCATGGAAAATTAGCCCCTAAAATCATCCCTAGTTATGGTTTGAGAGGATATGGAATGATTATATTCAGGAGGAGAATTGGTTGGTTTTTATGGAGGATGCAAGTGATTTGAGTGGCACGACTATGGTCATGTTTCTTCATTGTGTCTAGGCCACAGGGGAAGGGGAAGAAGGTAGTAGTAATAAAAAAAAGAGGTTGATCAGGTTTCATATAGGCTCTAGAGGGATTTATTTTTGGTCTCCTCCTTTTTAGGTATACTCTTTGTTGTCGCAAGAGTTGACTCTAGGCTGTAATAGAGCCAAGCCTTAGCACATTTTAAATGAAAAAATAATTTGACACTCGGAACTTGACTTGGGTTGCATGCAAGTAAATTTTGAGATAACCTTGAACCACTTTTGATTGGAAGCTTCCCCTTCCAACCCGAGAGGGATCTCTCAAATATATGTCACAATAGGATATTTAATAAGCTTAATAGTGGGCAGATCTGTGGGTAACAAAAAGTTTTTGGGGTTTTAGGGTTGATGGGTTGGGCCTAGAGGTAGTCCATTGGGCATGGAGTCAAATGATCAAGAATAAAATAAGAGTGTTTCGGCAATGGAAATCCATGGAGCAGAGGCGAGATAGAAACTGATTACAAAGAGAAGGATTTATAAAAGTATGGCAGCGGAATAAAGAGAAAACATATCAATACACAAGGAGCACTTAGTGGTGAGTGAATTTCGAGCATAAATCAGTGGAAAGAGATGGTTGGGACAGAGCATCTAGCAAATGATGAATTTTAAACCTTCAGATATCTGCAAGAAATAACCTATAACATGTCCTGCAATAGAGCATCTAACAAACAGATGAATTCCATTACAAACACATGTTACAAATTAGGAAGAAAACGTGAATGGAATAGTATGAAAACTAAGAAATAGACAAAGCATGTAACCAACATCAGAAGAATCTTTGTTGTAGATTGAAAATGACTCTACACTCTTATATTAAACATGAAAGAAAAATATTACAGTCCCAGGAGTACTACTTCCCCCTTTCCTTTTTCCCCCTCCCTTTATATTAAAAATATTCCTCATATATGTATTGAGGTCAAAATCCTCTCTAATCTAAAAGATAACAACAATTACAACCAATTCTTGAAACTTTCTGCCATAGAAAATGGACCAAACTATTGAAAACTGGGGTTGTGGTTATGGATCTGTATCTCTCGAATCACGATAGATGTGTATAAACTAAAAGAGGATTTTGTGCATCTATTTATTTTGAGAAACAACCACTCTTAGTTCCCTAAAATTCATTTTCATTTCCCCAAATCTGCATTTAACAAACATGTGTCAAAATAGAAAAATATGAAATTCGAAAATTAGGGCTCGGAGATGGATTTGATTTTCCCAATATGTGACACATTTAGGAAAACTGAGAGAGGCTAATGATCTATAATATGTTAGGCATAAAATCATCCAATCGTTTCTCAAAATGACACTCCAATCGCTCATAATCATCATTTGAAAATGATGACTCAATACAGTAAAAAATGCCACATTTATGAAAATGAACCTCATCTTTCGGGGGACTTTTGACTGCCTTACCAAGCTGAAAATAAAATTATGAAGACACCACTGGACAAATTAGGATTTTAGATGTCGATAGACTATTCGAACGTGAAAAACGACCTCTCCACATCTGAGAAAATTGCATTTTTCTAAAACTGTTTTGCATATGACTGGAGTCTTGATTTCAGGTTTTTGGTAATCGGGGAAACAAAGCAGTGCTTATTAAAATCTCCACATCGGCCAAATTCCCGTAATATATTTCGTCTTTTACATTGCACTCTTTCGGGCCTTCGGGTTTTGGGTATCATGTCGTCAAGAGTTATGATATGGAAGGAATCTTGAATTGCGAAATCGCGATGGGATTAATTAGACGATAATCCTTTTCTTTAATCTCTTAATTAATAATGATTAACAATTAATATTTAACCTTTCATGTATTTAAGTGTCAAGACTTCGATAATACTTGACACGAGAAATCCTGAATCGCAAAATTGCGATGATATTTATTAACGTTAATCTTTCTTAATCTTTATTTGACACAACTTATCCTTTAATACTTTAGTGAATTCAGGGATCGGGGCTGTAGTTATTAAAATATCTACATTGGCCAAATCCCCGACGGCCAAAAACCCAAACTTGTGAGCTTTTTCTCCATGTGGCTTCATGCTCGGTTTATATGGTCGTTCCACTGCCAATGCTTCCATTCATTCTCCTTGTGACTCAATACATGAACATATGGTACATTTCTTTGATTCTCACGTGAACCCTGTCTTTGGATTTTTTGTGAGTTGGCTTGTGACTGTTATACTGTTGTGGCATTTGGAGATGATTTCAGAGTTATTTGACTAAAGATGACAGGAAGAGAACATTCATTGATGCGTGTGACAGACAAATGGTTGTTTTCTCACATCTACACTTTCGATAGTTAAACACTATAAATGTTTCTCTCCTAAGTGACCGAAAGCCAAAATTTCAATATTTGTTACAACAGAGGCTCCATCTAGGGATGGTGCTTTCCTGCAAAGCACCAAGAATAGTAGACCACGTGCCTTCATCCATTGGGTGACTTGAAATCATCCTTATCAAACTTTGAACTTTGTCACTTTACTTGAATCTTTCCGAAACAAAAAACCTCTTATGAATTCATTGGGCTATGGAGTCGTAATGCCTTAAAACAAAACCATACTGGATTCCAAACTAAACTAGAAAAATACTGAAAACCACTGATGTACTCTAGTTCTAAAAGTAAAGCTTATTTATATACATCACCTACTCTAACTGATATCACTGCTTTGTTCAAGTATAGGAAAACTTCCAAATCAACCAAGCGAGTATCCGACTAACAAACTTAATTATACTTCCATCTTTGAGCAAAAGGATGACAGGAGAAGCTGCAAATTTCAAAACATGCCATGGGAGTAGGTACTTATAGTTTTTAAATTCAGACTTCAGGAAGTCGGAAATAAAAAATTTAGTCCCCCATTTTGACTCCATGTAAATTGTTACTGGATCATAAAAGTCACATAGAAATACCTCATTTTGTTGTTGTTCCAACTAACTGAAATGTTGTTTCTTGTTGCCTTTACTGATCTGAATGTTGAATGTGGACTGCCTACTATTTGCTGGGGAAACATGCATGATCAACTTATGATTTGAAATTGTCTGCTCTCCTTCATCATATCCCTGTGATCTGAATGCATCACTATGATATGTTGGTCTATTACAACTGACAATTTTAAAGTGAGAAGAAGATATATGTTCTTCATTTCCTACATTATTGTCTTGATAATGATCAAATGAAAACTAAGTCTGAAAATATGTATCATGAAAAAATTTATGATCACCCTCTCCAACAATGATATCTTTGGAGGATGTATCAAATTTAAAAGGATCATCATTGGACTCTTGAACAACAGACTCATATCTATCTTCAACCATAGCATTCATACTTTTCTGATCATCTTTTAGTTGATAAGTAGGATTTGATGAAATTTCATTAGACAACAAATCTTCAAAATCCTCTTCATCATCACTATATTTATCAAATACTGGAAAATCAGAATAAAATCCTGAAGGTTTCTGCATTGAAAAATCAGCACTCTGATCTTGAAATAGATTTTGAAAAATATCACTATCTTCTTCATCATCAACAACTTTTACATCAAAATCTAAATCATTCTCGAACACCAAACATTATTCAGGATGGTTAAACATGACAGCCACCTCTTTTTCATGAAACAAAACAGATTCTACAAGATATTCAATACTGTGTGGATGTTGTAGATCTGTGTAAGCAGGGGTTGGAACATGACTGTTCAGAAGCATATCTATCTCTTCTTCTATTAAAGGAGGAGGTGGTCTATGCAATTTCTGGATCAAGCAACTATTGTTTTCTTTCTCTTCTGTAGGTTGACCATGATGTTGAATATCTTCTTCTTGAATGTGATCACAAGAACTATCATATCCTACGTTTTTATCAGCCAACTCTTCTTCATATTGATTATCTTCATTGACTTGAGAAATTTTTGATATTCCTTCCTCCTCTTCAAGAAGATGTGTTTGATCTGTTTTTCTTATGAATTTTATATTACAACAATATTCAAAAAGTATTTCAGCTCAATAAATTCTTTTACAATGTTGATGAAAAAGTATGTGAAAATCTTGCAATGAAGGAATACTGGAATGAGGTAAAGATTTATACCAGAGTCTAGCATCTCTTTCCAACAAAAAAATAAATAGTTTCATGAGGACATCTTCATGATGTATATTTAATTCATCCATGAGATTGTGGAATTCAAACAAGTGTTGAGTGGGATTGTCATCCGCATATTATCCAAATTTAGGAAGGACATCTTCCTAAACTTTAATGTCTATAACAATTTTTGGAAAACCATAAACATTTGTAAAGTCCAAAGGAGAAAACCTTGCAGCAATACGAGCGGTGAACGAATCCGACATTTTGAGACCAGTGGAGTCACCAGGTGAATGATCACAACCAATTGAATGCCTATCCCTTTTTCACCATCAAGAAATAGATATGAACTTTTTTTCGTATCCCAGGGAAGATCACTTTGTCCTCCGTCCCCGAAAACAACAACAGAAAATGTTGTCGCAAGAGTTGACTCTAGGCTGTAATAGAGCCAAGCCTTAGCAAATTTTAAATGAAATAATAAGTTATCACTCAGAACTTGACTTGGGTTGCATGCAAGTAAAT
>CBVK0101468842.1:0-12995 GCA_900067695.1 Picea abies | reverse complement strand
TTGCACCACCCCCTCATACCCACCTCCCCTTGTCTCACCTATCTCCCCCTCTTCTCACACCTCCCTCTTTTCCAACCATACTCATCCACCTTCCCTCTCTTCTCACCTCCTCTCTCAAACCATTCATTCCCTCCACCCCCTCTAACCCTCATATCCACCATCCCTTATTCGAGCACATCCCCCCTTCCCCTTTTCCCAACTATCACATCCTCTCGTCCTCTCTAGCTCCCCATTTTTCTTCCCTCACCCTCCCCTTTAGATCTTTATTCATATCCTAATACTCACCAATCCCCCTCCTCTACCTATATACCCTTCACCTTTTCTCACTTCCTCTCCCTTTTCCCCTCTCACCTCACCCCCTCATGGCCACCTCTCTTGGTCTCACTTATATACCTCTCTTCTCCCCATTACCCCTTTCCTCTCATGATCATCCACATTACGTTTATTATCACTTCCTTTCCCAAAACTTCCAATGGATTTTCCTTCATTTCCTTCATTGCCGCCACTCCCCCTCCCCTACCCATTGGCCCTCTTCTTTTTCTCACCCCCCTAGCCCAACAAATCCCCCTTCCCCTTGGGTCATCCCTTGGCTCCTCTCATACTCCCCCTTTCCTCTTCTCTCATTTCCTTCATCCAAATTTCACCTCTTCTCACCTCCTCCTCTTTCCCCTCTCGTCCCACCCCCTCATGTTTTTCTCGACTAGTCTCACCTATTTCTCTCTCTTCTATGGATCTCTCTCATCTTTTCTCTTCCTTCATATACATTCTTCCTCACCCTCCCCCTTGGCTTATCCCTCCTTTACTTCATTTCCACCACTTCACCTTCCCTATCCATCCACTCTTTTCTTCTTCTCAACTCCTCCCCCTTTTTCCCTCTCACCCCACCCCATCATGCCCCACCAAATCACCCTTCCCCTCCATTCCATAAAACCCCTATCCTTCTCTACCCCTTTGTCCCTACCTATGATTAAACTATTTACCTACATAATATTGGGTCCCTACATTTGATAAATTTCTATTCCCTTTTGTTCTTAGGCATTCATATTCATGAACAATGCCTCAAGGCACTACACATTTCATATGGAGGGTATCCTCAGCCTATGATAAATATGTTAGTTCCCTCACATTTTTTTAATCATTATGTATGGGTATTGAGGCCTTAATATGGAGAAGGGGGTAAAACTAATCCTTATTTTAAGTAAATATCTATGTACAACCCCATCCACTCTTAGGATCCTACCTCTTCCCACATCCACATCTGCCCCTGGGCCACCAATGCCCTCTTCCATTGGGAACTTTACTCTACCTTGAAAACCTTCACACTAGGTACATAAACCCCACTTGGGACCTCATCACCTATTCCTTACCTATCATATTTTCCATAGATCCCTATTCCTAGAACTAGCAACCTTCACACAATTTACCCCTAGGTTCCCTCCCCTTCATCTTAGGTCCCACATTCCCTTATCCCATAACCTTAGCCCCTATCCCCTCATCTATAAGCATAGTCCCAAACACAATAATTTTCCCCCAATTCCCTATGCCCTTTCACCATTTCCATATATTCTTAAATCATGAATCCCAAATCCCCTTTACCTATAGCATGTAGTCCTCATCACCCTCACTACAACCCCATATTCCCTTGGGTTCCCACATCCTAAATAGTCCCTCAATAGTATTCCCTTGGAACCCATATATTATACTTTATCTCCATATATAATTATCCCCTGACCTCTACCTTTCACCTATACCCATCTACCCTTGGGTCACAATCTCCCTACACTCATTTGGCTCTAGAACTTGCACCCTTAGGGCCCAAAAACCCACACTTTTTCCCTAGTCCCAAATCATCTAAAACCCCTGGGCTCCTCCACATGTGGGAACCTACCTCTAACATTAGTAAATTTTCCACTACCCCCTCAATCTCTTTAGTCATTTGGCCCAATCAAGTACCCCTATCCTCTTCCACCTTTAGGCCCTAGGTCTCTTCCCATGAGTCCCTTCCACCATTAGATTCCAAACTCTATTTCTATACCACTTCCCCAATCGGCCCCTACCTCTTCTTAAAAACTAACACCTTCAATTTTTATGCCCCTACATCAACTTGGATCCTATCCCCATCTACTCCTATCCCCCTCAACCCTTAGGCCCTAAACCCCCTCCCATGAGTCCCTTCCACTATTGGATCCCAATCTATACCCCTATCCCACTTTCTCACTTGCCCCTACCTCTGATTGATAACTAGAAACCTTTATGTCTACGCCCCTACCTCTAGTTAGACCCTATCCCCATATTATCCTAATCACCCACCTCTATTTGAATCCTAAGCCCCTCTACACTTGGGCCTTAAGCTCCCTATGCTCATATCTCTTCCCCAGGTCCCCACACTCTCTGCACCTTCATCCTAATGCCCTAGTCACTACCCTAGGCCTCAAAACACCTTCAATATTATCCCCATTATGACCTAGTTTCCCCTAGGCCTATTCACACCTTCTCTACACCTAAAGTTACATGTGACATTTATGGTATTTTGGAACATTGCTCACAAGAGCGCACACACACACACACACACACACACACACACACTTGGAGAAACACATGCACTTTCCTGGGAGTTATAAATCAAGGAGAGAACAATCCCCAACCTCTTTGTTTCCAAACACAATTGTCATGCTTGTAGATTACCCAACATCCCTTGCACAGAAACAAAAACAACAAGAGCTTATTATTTTTTTTAGAGTAATTGGAATGCAGATTTTTGTCATGTTGTCTAATTGGAAGAAAAATTTTGTGTAATTGGAAGGAAATTTTTAGCTTTTTGTGTAATTGGAAGATAATTTTTGTCTTGTTCTATAATTGGAAGACAATTTTTTCCTTTTTGTGTAATTGGAAGGAAAATTTTCTCTTATCATGTAATTGGAAGAAAATTTTTTGTTTTTTTTTGTAATTGGGAGGAAATGTTTGTTATGTTGTGTAATTAAAGGCAATTTTTGGAAGTTTTTGTTTGTCTTCTTGTGTAATTGGGAATTTGTTTTTTGTCTTTTTCTTATTATAAATCCCTTTAAATATCGGGAATAAATGAAATAGAGAAAGAAAGTATTTGAGGAAAATGTATCCCATTGAAAATAACATGGATGCCTAGAAAACAAACACATGCATGAGACTATAGAACTCAATTATTATGCTTGGTTTGGATTTTATTGCCCTAAAAGAAATTATCAGTGTGTCTGTGAATGGCTTTAAGAGGTGATTTGAAAATTTCCATAAAAATATAACTGAGGATATGATCGAGGAATCCTTGATTGTATTGGACTTGTGACATCATATTACAGCTAGGGGCACCACACTCTTGTGATTCTATTTCTTGAAAAATACTTTATTAGTCAATCTCCCAAACTAGGGTTTCCTCAGTAAGAGACAATGCATTTTTTGTAAAATGGGTGGATTTTTGAAAACAATGGCTTGGACGATTATGGTTACTATTCTAACATGGAACTTGGAAAAAGACACTTGCAGAAGCTTATGGAACTCAATTATTCTTCTAGGTTTGTATTTTATACATCCTAACAAAATTTTCAATGTGTCCCTAAATGGCTTCAAGAAGCAAGTTGCAACTCGCCATAAAAATATAATTGAGGATCATATCAAGGAATGATAAATTACATTGTACTTGTCACATTGGATTATAAATAGAGAACCCCTATCTTATGATTCTATTGCACATAGAATGATTTATTTGATGATCTATGGAACTAGTTTTTTTCTCAGTAAGAGACAATGCAATTTTTGTACAATGGGTGGGTTTTTCAAAACACTGGATTGGGAGATTGTGGGTAGTTTGGTAATGGGAGACTTGAAAAAAAAGACTTTAAATATATTATAGAACTCAATTATGTTGCTTGGTTTGGAATTTATTCCTCCATACCAAATTTTCATTGTGTCCTTGAATGGCTTCAAGAAACAAATTGCAACTTGCCACAAAAATCTAACTGGGGATCACATGGAAAAAATGTCCACTAAGTTAGACTCTTTACCTCAAATTGTAGCTAGGGGAACCCCTCTCCCAAGACTCTATTTTCTAGAAAATGTTTTATTTGACATTCTCGAGAACTAAGGTTTTCCTCAATAAGGGACAAAGCATTTTTTTCACAAAGGGGTCGATTTTGAAAAAAAATAGCTTGAGTGATTACAGTGGTGTTATCACACAAGACTTAAACAAATAGACTTCCATGATATTACAACACTCAATTATGATGCTCAATTTGAATTTTATTTCCTCAGACCAAATTCTCAATCTGTCTCTAAGTGGCTTTAGGAAGTGAGTTACAACTCTCTATGAAAATATAATTGGGGATCATATTAGTGAACTAAAAATTATGTTGGACTCCTAACATCATGTTATACGTAGGGATACCCCTCTCCTAAGACTCCATTTCACATAAATGGGTTTATTCGAAAATATTCAGAGCTAGGTTTTTTCTCAATAAGGGGTAATGCAATTTTTTCACAAAGGGTCGATTTTGAAAAACATTGGTTCATGTGATTGTGGGTGAAATGATCACATGGGACTTGGAAAAACAAACTTATCAGAGCTTGCATAACTCAATTATGTTTCTAAATTTGTATTTTCTGTTGTTGGACCAAATTTTCAATGTGTCTCTGAGTGGCTTTAGGAAGTGAGTTGTAACTCACCATAAAATGCTAATCGGGGCTTGGACCAGTGTTCGACTCTTGATATTGGGTTATATTTAGGGTAACCCTCTATTAAGACTGTACTTCCCCAAAATTGATGATCTATATTGATAGGGTTTTTTCTTAATAATTGATAGTGCAATGTTTTGACAAGGGAGTTGATTTTGCAAAAACTTGTCTTGGGTGATTGTGGGTGGCATGCTCACATTGGCCTTGTACAAAAGAATTTTCATTATATTACATAAATCAATTGTACTAATCGGTTTGGATGTTCTACCCCTAGACCAAAATCTCAATGTGTCCCTGAGTGGCTTCAGGAAGTGAGCTGCAACTCAACATAAAATTGTAACAAGGGCTTGAATAGATGAACTATAAATTATGTTGGAGTCCTAAAAACAAGTTACAACTATGGGAACCCATTTCCTTAGACTCAATTTCCTACAAATTACTAAATTATTCGATGACCTCTGGATTAGGGATTTTCTTAGTAAGGGACAATGCAATTTTTTCATAAAAGGGTCAATTTTGAAAAACACTAGCTTGGGTCATTGTGGGTGGCATTCTAACATGGGACTTTGGAAAATATACTTGCCAGAGCTTATGAAACTCAATTTTTTTTATTTGTTTCTATTTTATTCCCTTTATCCAAATTATTAAAGTGTCCTTGAGTGGCTGTAGAAATTGAGTTGCAATTAAGCATAAAGCTCTAACTACAACTTCGATTGGTGAAACATTGATTCCATTGTGTTAAAATATGTGATGCGCTTGTTTTACCATAGAAAGTATCACTATTGTCACCCAACTATAGGCATGTAACCACCCTCGAGCACTTTAACCTTTTTTAGATAGAATGATTCCAGAAAACCACACTAGAACCAATAGATAAACCCTAGTTGCAACAATAGCACGAGATGGAACTATAAAACACCATCCAACTGCAGCAAAAACACAATACAAGGAGATCACACCTTCTCTAAGGGTAGCACACAAGAGAGAGAGAGTCTCCACAACCACAAAACAAGAACAATACTCAACTACAAAAGTTTTAGTTGCACTTCTTAGGATACCACCAAGAATATTAGAATACCACCAATAATGTCAAAAAAAATACCACCAAGAGATAGTAGAAGGTAGGGCCCATATATTAGGCTAGATAGTGCTAGAGAGAGAGGCCAAGAATCACCCCAAAATATGCCCCTTACTTTCTTGTAGTTGCAGCTCCAGACTTGTGATACACTTGAGAGAGTGAGTGAAGTGAGTGTGTACAAATGACATAGAGAACCTCTTATTTATAGTGGTTCTTGTCACCTGTTTGGGCCGACTTGTATTTCTGGAAGATACTACATTGATATTATTTATTTTACTGAGATGAGTTGTCTTCTATGGCTTTTACACATTTTTTTAGGATTTTATTTCTTCCCGAATATTCTATTCTAGTTAAAGGTTACACATGGAGGTGAATACCTTCTATAGCTACCACAATATCAACACTCCCTCCTATCTAGGGAGGTATTAAATGTAATGGTATAAAACAAATCCATCCATTTCACATGGTATGGGAAAGTCTCACATAGTCTTGCAAACCATTCTATAGGTAGCATCATTATATCCACACAAGATGTCTTATGATCACATAGATCAAGTCACAAGTATCATCATCACTATCCATCTAGTTGGAAATCACCTTCAACAATATTGGTAGTCTCCATGGAAATCTTGTAGTAGCACATAGTTACTACAATTCCATCCAATCGATCATAACAATGTCGATCCATAGTAGTACACAACTATTATCCAGTGCTACACAACCACTCCTAGTAGTGAAAAACTACTATATAGTGACACAATGCCACCACTGGAATACATCCACCACAACAGAACATATATATTGTCCATAGGAACACAATATCCACTATAATCAACTAATATCTACTCAGGATATCACCATGTAGTGTAACAATCTCTTGGCATCAAATCATATCATCTCTCGAGGCCATACTCCATTTGAGTAATCAGGCATGATGTTGAATAATTCATGTTCTAGACTTAGTGCACTCAACAGAGTGTCTCACATAAGTCACTCACTCAACAGAGTGATATAGGGACCATTATTTCTATCATGTTCGCTTTCTATGAAACAAGAAGCATGATTGTCCCAACATATGCTAAAATACATGCCATGGGCTACAAGGACCATTTTTTCCCACTCTTGTCACTACTCTGAACTCACGAAGAATGACCGTTCTAGACCATTTTACCCCCTCTTTCCACTACTGTGAACTCAGGGAAAATGTATGTCTTCTACCAATATCCCCACTCTGGGCACTACTATGAAGTTAGGGAGATAAATCATTCTACTTGTTTGGGAAAAGGAACAGGAGAATAGTTGTCCTAGACTATTCTATTTGTTTGGGTAATGTCGCAAAAGAATAGTTGTGCATGGTACATCAAAAATCTGTTATGCCTGGACCATTATCCACCAACACACTGGCTATCTATGATGCCATATATCAACACTCCATCCCAACCGAGGAAGTCATATCCTCCTTTTGAACCAAACAATGTTATCTCCAGAAGTCCTAGCTTGTCCCTCAAGTATGCAAGATTTATCCTAGATAGAGGCTTTGTCAAAATATCAGTTGTCTTCTTATCGGTGGAGATGTACTGGAAAATTACTTCTCCCTTAAGGACTTTACCATGGATAAAATAGTACTTGATATCAATGTTCTTCGATCTGTCATGTAACACGGGGTTCTATGAAAAAATCACATAGCTCTGCTTATCACAATATATCATAGTCGAATCTAGCACCTGATCAAATAGTCCAGTAATTATCTTACAAAGACATACTACTTCTATACAAGCATCACAAGCTGCAATACACTCTACATCTACAGTGTTGAGTGCAACAGACTTATGTTTCCTTCTAGCCCATGATATCATAGCAAAGCCCAAACTGAAACATATACTAGAAGTACTCTTTTTGTCATTTGAAATTCCTGCCCAATCTAAGTAAGAAAATCCATCAAGTTGTATGTCACTATTTGAAGCATGTCTCAAACAATAATTTAGCTTCCCATGAAGATATCTCAAAATGTTCTTTGAAACTATCCAATTTTCATGTCTAGGCTCCACCTGGAACTAATTCAACATGTTCACAAAAATGAAAATGTCTAGTTGGGTATTGTCAATGAGCCAATCAACTATCGGTACATGGAAGAGTCTACTGGATCAGAATCAAAGTCTCTCAACTTCTTTAGATCTGTTACCATGGGAGTTTCCATGGATTTGCAATCCATCATCCCAAACTTTTGAAGGATCTTTACAACATACTTTTGCAATCCATCATCCCAAACTTTTGAAGGATCTTTACAACATACTTCCCTTTTTCTAGGAAGATTTTACCATGCATATGCCATAATTCTAGTACCAAATAATAATGCATGAGACCAAGATCCTTCATATCAAATTTAGAGGCTAACTCCCTCTTACACTAAATAATGAGGGGATCTCCACCTTTCGAAAACAAATAATCAACGTATATTAGCCATATCACAGGTACATCATTCACAACCTTGTAATAAATATATGGATCAACATAGGTCTTTGAAAATACAAGTCTCTTCATTTAGGTTTCTGTGGCGAGAAATATGTTCAGAAATTGGTTCTTCCGACAATTTTTGAATACAAGTCTCATCAGGTAACTACCAATTTGTTCATACCAAGATCTTGGAGCTTGCTTGAGTCCGTACAAGGCCTTCTTTAATCCACATACATGGGTTTCTCTTGGGTGTACCTCAAAACCTTGAGGTTTCTCTATGTATACTTCTTCCTGAATTAATCCATTGATAGAAATGATCTTTACATCCATCTGATGTTAACTTCAACCCATGGATGATGCAAGATATATGATGGCTCTCATAGAGGTGTATCTGGAAACTGGAGAAAATGTCTCATCATAATCTTTTTCCTCATGCTGAGAGAACCCTCTAGCCATGAATCTTGGCTTATATTTATCTACACTCCCATCTACTGCATGATTTATATTGTAAACCCATTTTGTAGTGACTACGGACTTTCCTTCAAGCTTAGACACAATTTCCCATACAACATTTTTCATGATGGATTGATATTCTTCCTATTATCACATGAAGTCGTCAAGTTTTGTAGGTTCTTCTTATTAATACCTATGTTTGCATCCTTACCCCATCTCTCTCTCTTTTGCAAGATAGGTCCTAAGTTTATTCCTTCGACTGGTAAAGTCATTTTTTCCTCTTGGACTAATGACCTTGTTTCCCTTGGTGTTTTTCCTGAATGAGTCTTGGCTCGAAGCTTTTCATTTTTTCTCTAAGGAAGAACACTAATCACCTTTGTTTTGATCACTAGTCATTCTATTCTCTTGAGCTCACAAAAGGTCATCCAAGACTGTGTTCAAAAAACCCTCAACCATGGGCACAAAGTACAACACTCAAAGAGGTCCATTGTGGATTCAAAATGAGCAAGTGAGAAAGTTTGGTTTTCAACGACAAATATCCTCTATGAAACTCAAATGGGCGGCCCTCGGGCATTCAGGATTATGAGGTTACACAAGGATTAGCGACTAGATGGAGGCCTTGAAATTAAATATCAAGCAAAGGATGAAGTCTTGACCTTTGAATATCTTTGGGAAAATATCAATGATGGGGAAACATTGCGAAAATCGAGACTTCAGAAGATTGTAAAAGTTATTCATCCAAAAGTTCGAAGTCCCGAAAGATGAAGCCACATGGGCCATCAATCTAAAAGCTACATGGAGGAAGATGTGTAAAAGTGGAAGGAATCACTACGGGATTTCTAGATAAGAAGCATGCAAAGTTCTCGAAGGTCGATCTAGAGGAAGAGATCATGGTCGTAGATCCAGAAGAGCACATGCTGACAGATAGGAGAATTAATGGATTCACAGTTCGGAATATCTACAAGGAGGAATGATCATATTTTGTGAAGAGAGAAGTTTCAAAGTGCTTAGGAGTAGAGCCCTGGTTCACAAACCAAGGTCATGTGAGAGGCGTTCCCAAGAAGAAAAGTTATTTCCCATTGCACAGATCTCGCTGATTTGGATTTCCAAGGAAGCAATCTCAGTCGTCAACTATGAAGCAGATTCGATCATCAACTTGAGTAAAGTAATTTCACCGATCCATGTATTGGGAGATCTCAAGTCAAGTGGTGTGAAGACTCTCAAAATGAAAAGTACTGAAGAACCATTTGGGATAAGAACCAGTTCATGGCCCAAGGTCATAGGTAGTAAGGGGAAAATGGAGAAGGAGCTGGAGCCTGAAGCTTGAGGTTTCAAAAGCACGAAGAAAGAGGTTGTGGGTTTCATGAGACCTACACTACGAGATGAAAGGACATGTGTTAGTTACAAAATGAGACCATAAAGGTTTTAAAGAGCCATATCTGACTCAAATAACCATCAAAAGTGAACAACATTCCCTAGCAATTAAGCCTCATTGTGATCCCGAGAGGAAGCAGTTAATGAAAAACGAGTGGTGGTTGAAACCTTGACAAACTCCATAAATAGAAAGCATGGAAGGTCTGGCCGTGGAGACAAAACTATCAGCCCGAGGTCCCCTTGTGGATGATTTTTCTTGCATACGTATGTTGAGTTGAATATACATCTGATAGGAGGATACATGCACAGTCTGATAGAAGAAGGTGCAAATGAAAGGCTTTGAATGGAGTGGTCGGATCATAGTCTTGGTAGTTTCATAATGATCCGAGTATAAATGGATCAATTCAATATTTTTTTAAGGCCATCAACTGGTTGAGAAAAGCACCCTACTGTGTAATTTTTTATGCCAAAACTGTTCTCTGGTTATGTATCAAATCTGAAACTTTCGCATTAATAGAAGTTAGTTTCTCTCATCTCTTTGTAAAAAACTGTGCTAAAACACTCGGGCATGGAGGATCCAGTCGAGGGTGTAAAAAACTGTGCTAAAACACTCGGGCATGGAGGATCCAGTCGAGGGTTGTAGTTTAATTGTAATGTAGGTTTGATTACAGTATTGTTGTGACTAATGTTATTCATCTTGTTTTATCTTATTTCCCCTTATGCTGAAAGGCTCGGGCATGGAGGATCCAGTCGAGTTGTTGTAGTTTCATTGTTATGTATGCTTGATCATTATGCTTTTGCGACATATTTCAGTGTCTGAAACTTGAGTTCAAGAATGCTCTTGATCTTGATATTTTCTTCACCAAGATGGTTGAAAGTCAAATTCCCATAGTATTCTTGTTCACCTCTCTCACTAATTCTTCATTCTTGTCATACTTAAACTCAAATCACTGACCGAAGTTGATGAGGCCCTCACTTCCATGTGCATTGCCTGTCGAGTTTCTATGTTAAAATCATTTGTGTACTGAGTTTTGTCCATTTGACCTCCATTCATAAAACCAACATCCACCAAACATTCTAATGGGTACTAGGATCATCCTCTCACAATATGAGGGTGAATATTAGTGCTAACATTCATGGCACCATTGTCGGGGAATGAATTGAAGAAATTTCCTTGGGATAGAACGAGAAAGAAATTTTGATTTTGAAGATGCATCATAAATCAATAACTTGAAGATTGCAACTTGCACCTGGCAACTTCATTGTTTCAGTTGTGGCTGCCAAAAGTAGACACACCATTTCTACTCCACAACTTCCTCTGGCTACACCTGAAGCTGACCCAAAAAAATTATCAAGAAAGGAAAGACCTCTCAAGAAGGCATTTCAACTATCGTACCAGGTGATTTTGATAATTTACAAACTTCTTCTTCTAAAACTCCAGTAGCAACATCTGATTCTCCTGTTTTACCATCAGTTGGAGTTTTCATAAGTTTGAATTTTGATAGTTTCCCTGTTAAATTCACCCCTTCTAGGACTCATTTAGAAGAACGTTTTGACACCCCTATTTCCCCTGAGGTTGTAAAGTGGTTTAGACCCAGAAGCTTAGAAGGTTGTCCCACTTTGATTTTTCCTACTACTCCTCCCATCATAGTCGCTCCATCTAAAGAGGGGGAAACTTATTTTTCCTTGAAACCCATATCATATACCCCCAACACTCAGCCATTTCCTTTCTCCTCTAAAGCCATAGTTCCAGTCTCGCCTATCTGAACTCCATATACCCTTGGTTTTCCTACAGTTCACATCGAAATGGTAGGTGCTAATCCTCCTAGAAACATAATGGATGCCATAGTGGCTTCTAGGTACACCCCTCTTGTTTTACCTCATGCTATAAATCCCCTCCTGATTGGATATTACCTCAAGTATATTCCCAAGTTTACAGGAGAGGAAGACATCACTATTGAAGAGAACCTTTTAGCTTTTTACATTTATGCAAATAATCTTAATATTCAAAATGAAGATGTTTGGTTGAGAGTTTTTTTATAGAGACTTGATGGTGAGGCTAGAAAATGGTTCAGTGGATTGACTCTTGTATCTGTCGATTGTATTGAATCTCTAGATGATGCATTTTTGAGACATTGGGGGGATAAAAAGTATTTCCTTTGCTATATCACATAGTTTGTATCTCTTAAGAGAGAAGAAGGGGAATCTGTCTCATACTTCTCCAACAGATTTAATAAGATGTACAATAATATTCCCACTATTACACATTATTTTAGTCACCCTGTTGATGTTTCTACAACATGTGTTCATGATTCCAAAAGAACCTTTCTTCATGAGAAAAGTGACTAGCTCCCTCTTCTACAGAACCTTTCTTCATGAGAAAAGTGACTAGCTCCCTCTTCTACAAAAATTGTTTTTAGAAGGCTACCACAGGCCATCCATAAGGTATAGTGTGGAAATTCTTGATCCCTATACATTGTCATGAAACTATCTTGCGACATTTCTGTAGGCTGCACTATAGCGAGGGTGCAGCGACATTGAAAGACTAAGAAAAGGTTGAAGTTCACGAAAGTTCTAGAAGGGATCTTCTAGAATATGAGGTGGCATCCGTATTGTTGGGATCCTACTCGCTTCTCTAATTTGGTGGGATCATACTAATATTTTTAACCATCTCTCTTTATCCTATATAATGATGTATTTCTCATGGAAAAGGTTAAGCAAAGAGAAAAAAATTAAGAGAAAGAAATGAATTAATGAAGGAATAGGCTAAGAATTGTGTGAAGAATTATATTTCAACTGATGCTTAAGGTATTCATTGGTCCATCAAGTTATTGTGGATCTTCTTCATGCAATTTTGGAGCAAGTGCATGTGTTGGAGAAAAGGTCCACTGAAAGGGAACCTTGCAACATCAAGGTTGTTTGGTTGTATCTTCCA
>CBVK0101468835.1:0-13505 GCA_900067695.1 Picea abies | reverse complement strand
ACAATTATATTATTAAATTAATTATAATTAATAATCATATACACCTATTTAAGTAGGGTCATTATAGTGGTGGTGTCTCTAATACAACTGGTGGCAGGCCTGAAGCCTTCACGACTGACATATCTCTTGATCTTCCACTTTGTGAAAATATCAACAACACAATAAGGATTTAACTAACGTTTAAAACCATACACACAATAGAAAATTTCCTATAAGATAAACCAAGAAAACCATTATCTAGTTGGAAGAACTATTACGCCAACTAACACTAGAGAAACTCACCGGTGCGAGTGAAACTCGAACATGGAAGCACCCTCTAGGTATACTCTACAAAGTGTGACCTGACGTCTTCCCTAGGTACCACGATATACCCCCGGAGTCACCTATATAATTCCCTAGAATAAAGGAAACTAAGTTTCCATCTCACAAACAGTCATCAGGTAGGTACAATCGATAGTCGGGTGCATCGCAATGAGAAGGATAAAAATTCTAAAACCTACAGAGGGTATCAAAAGCAAGTTTCTTGAAGACAACCAAGGATATCAAACATATTTGAGTTCCACGAAGCTCCGTAGGCAAATGCGAGCGATAGAATTCGCACGACAGATCCTCAATATGTATTCCCCACTATGTTTAGTCTATTTTTGGAGGGCTTATCTCCGCTACCTTTCCTCATGCGACCTCATGTTTATCCCCTATGTTAGAGGGGGGTCCCGGATAAGTTTCACATCACTGGACTTTTACACTCCCTAGCTCTGAATTTGATGTTTGTTTAAAATCCTTGAAGAGCTTCCTCTCCAGGCTAATTCAAGGCTCTAACCCTAAACTAATTGATTGACCCTACAAACATAAAAGTCTAATTAATTTCAAATTTAGCGTTCATTTTAAATGGATTGCTTTAATTCAAAGGATATGGCAGTGAAACTAGTGATGTTTATGAGAGATGAAAGAGGAGAAATAAATGAAACTCTAAAAGAAAAATTACTTCTAGTCAACAATAAATATTAACAACTAGCTCTTTGTAACCAACTTTTTCATAACTAACTCTTTTCAAGATCTTTAAAAAGAAGACCTAAAATGAAATTTTGATCGACTACGAGTTACTTAAGTTCTAAGAAATCATTAAAGAACTTAAAAATGAACTATTTTTTCTTTCAAGTAAAATAACTAACTCCAACTACTTTACCAAACTAAGAATGAAATTTTTTTTTTTCTTTTTTTGAAAATGCTTCAAAGAGGAAAAACTTGAAATAAATATTTTTTCTCTTTTCTTTAAAGAAAATGAAAGGGGGAAAATAAATACAACACAAGAATGAAACTAACCTTTGGCCCACTATGGATCGCAGGGAGTCACTAAAGACACCAAACAGGTTGATCAACAAACTCAAAGACTCGCCTAAAACCCTTTCAGAAGTAAACACAAGAAATCTTCAGAAATACAAGTAAACTGACATCTAACCCAAGCTATGATTGTAAAAACAGAGACACTAAACTCTGTCAAGAAACCCTGACAAGTAAAACCTCAATTAGGAAAGAGGTTGGTTGCCTTTTCTTCAAAAACAATTTCTTGAACCAGGTACACTATTATTGTTTCAGTAGCCTATGTATGTATGCAGGTTGTTTACTAGACATGGTGCATATGTACGTGGGATGACCCACTGTAGGCTGCGTACACCTATGTATTTCCTCAAAAAAGGAAATAAAATAGACATATTGATAGGGCAGGGAGAACTAGTATGGCACCAAAAGGTGACCAGAATCACTTAAAAGACTCAGTAGACTCAACAGAAGCTCGAAAGGTACAAAAACCAATCAAACACCCAAAAATTCCCCTAAAACCCTAGAGGCTTCCCCAATATGGTTTCCAATTCTGCTAGTGGGAAAATCCCCCCTTAAGACTACACTAGTGTTCAGAATGTAGGTAGATCACAACCGTTTAAAAGTCAACCACTTCTCTAAATACCCCAAACATACCCAAGACTCATACAAGAAAAGAAAAAATGAGAAGGATTGGGTAATTGTACCTCTACTCCACGTCGGGTGATGATCCTCTGGCACTTGAAATCTTCGTTGACTGCAAGCCTCCTCCCAAGGCCGACCTTCATTCAAATACAAACAAACAAAAATATACAAGTATGAAATTCATATACAAATTAGGGCTAGATGTTAGAATATCAAAACATAAACCATTACAAACATTTAATACACCATGATTTGGGACAGGAAAAGTAACTCTTTTATTGATAATTCAATGATTATACCTTTTACAACCATGTTCGACTACTGCTCCATGAACCTGGTCTCAGATCCTCTTCACAAAGCTCCAAGTTCACCTTTGTATGGCTTCTCCTCTCAACCTTCGGATATCTTCTTGGGAAGTGAATGGGTTGTGATGGAGGAAGAAGGGAAAATTGGGGAATTCTGAGACAATTCTCACAAAAGGGTTTCAATTAATTGGGGTAAGGAGGGGATGTGAAACATGTAGAGTTTCATTGTTTTTATGTCTAGATGTGGAATGAGACCCCAACACCTCCTCTTGTATGACAAAAGGATGGTTATTTGTTTGGGTGATGGGCTATAGGCGGTGGATTAGTTGGGAAACTATCCAATATCCCATAATCTCAACGAATTCCTTGCAACATTTTATTTTTTTCAACTTTTGCAAGTATACATGGGTTGTAGTGGTGCAACAGGTGTATGTACGCGGGTCGTATTGGTGCAGGGTGTGTACATATTCAAAAAAATGGTTTTTTAGAAGATCAACTTAATGATGTCTTGGCAAAAAATGCAAGTAAGAGGGCCAAATGCTAGCTATGCATGTGTAGAGAAATTCAGGGTTATAAAAACATGGATACACCCATGTGTACCTATCAATCTCATCTAGGGGCCACAACCTACTAGATGACACTAGATATACACGTCGTAGTGTGTGTCAACATTATCGTCATGGGATACACCCACATGATGTTCTCACACATGGATACACCCATGTTATGAGTATCATAATTACCATCATCATTATCCATCCATCTCACATGGAATGGGAAAGACCTACATGGCCGTGTAGAACGATGTCATCACCAGAGCTACACCGACTATCTCATGATCACCCAGATCATATTATGAACAAAACAATCACATGAATGCAGGTTCTTGACTATGCCACTAACATACTAGACTGTCTCACTAGTGTAACAAAAACTCGCATAACAAAACATCTCACCGGAGTATCCTACAACTCAACAAAAATCTTACAAATCAACACATTTGTATGAGTTGTAGGATTCATGCTAAGTTGTAGGATACTCCACTGAGATGGTATGGTATATCAATCCCTAAAACTTGGCATGAACCCTACAACTTATCATGAAGCTTAAAACTTGACACAAGGCCTACAACTCGTCATGAATCCTACAAGTCGGCATGAAGCCTACGACTCAACACAAGGCCTGCAAATCGATACAAAGCCTACAATTGGACATAAATCCTACAACTCAGCATGAAGCCTACAAATCGGCACAAGGCCTAAAACTCATCATGAAACCTATGACTCGGCACAAAGCCTACAACTCAACATGAAGCCTACAACTCGGCACAAAACCTACAACTCGGCATGAAGCATACAAGATCCTTCTTTTCGAATTTTTCCATCAACTTCCTCTAATTGAGATAATCCTTGAACCATGCTTCCATCTACTTCATTCCCCTATGCATCCTACAAAGTGCCATGAAACCTTCCTTCTTCCTAATCTCTGACTCCGTTTGAAGTTTTGACCCCTATGCGTTCTTTCAAGTATTTCTTTCTGTGGTAACATTTCTGTAATACGTAGGTTAACCTGCCCAAAACAAGAACAACAAGATAAAAAGTATTTCAAATATAATAAAATTTTATATAAGAGCATATCAATTTCATGGTAATTCATTATAACATTACCAAGGTGTCCTTCTAGAGAACAAGAACAAGAAATATCTCCTAGAGGAGATGTTAGTTCATATTGCAATTAGGTACAATAAGAATTTATATTAATAGTGCATGCTACTAAGTATTCATTTGTTTCTGGCATTAATAAAATCTAAAGGATTGCAATACTTAAGCAATAATAAAAATATCAAACCTGATATGCAAACCCGGAGTCTCGCTATTGTTCATCTTGAGTTGTTTTTCTTCTAAGACAAGTATTCTTCCCAACCTGGAGAGTGTGTTCTTCATTTAAATGTATTAGATCTAAGATCTTTCTGGCACTACGATTTCTTCTTGGAAAAAGATCCCTTCTCTTTCTAGATATTTAGATCTATAGTAGTTTTTTTTATGGTTTCTCCTACTCCACATTCATGTGCTTGGAAGCTCCAAAAATTAAACTCTTAATCCTTTGACGCCTTCTCTTTAGTCTGTGGTTCCATAATTTTTCCGTTTTTTCTTTGCAAGGATGATTTCAATCATTTTCTTCCGTTCTCTACCAAGATGCCATTCTTCTACTGCACCACTCTGCTTTTATGGAGGAATTCATCATTGTATTTGACTTTGACCTTGACCAGTATTTTGACTTTGACCCAAAAATTCAACTTTGACATTTTTTTATGGTTGATGGCACCAAGAGATGCATTGGGTTAGGGTGCACTAGTATATCCAAGAATTATGCCAAACGCTTCACTTAAAGTTTCTTAGCAATTAGGTTATAGTTTGTTGCTGCTATAAGATCAGAAATTGTAGCTGCAACTACAATTGTGCTACAACGAGATTGATAGAGATATGTGGATCTACGTTCGAGTGGTTATACTATTCCGAAGGTGGTGTGGGATCATAACCTATTATAAAATTGTGCTCGTTTACCATAGTCAATGCTACACCATTGTCACCCAACCATAGGCACAAAGCCACCCCTGAGCACCTTAACATTTTCTAGATAGAATGATTTTGGGAAGCCACACTAGAACCAACAAATAAATGAGGAGAGTGTACCTTCTCCAAGGTACTGCATAAGTAAGATTACCAAAAAGGTTGCACAACAGTTTCTTGCACCACTACAACTGCTACTGATCCTCTTCCATACTTGTGCACTACTTCTATTTCTACCGCACTTCTAAGATATGTGCACCATCTGATTGAGTGTGTTTTTTTACAAATGAGATAAAGCGTCTTTTATTGATACTAATATGGTGAGGTGAACATATGTCTCTTCAAGTAGGGATGACCTATCCTTTTCTGCATATAATACTTCAATATTACTTATTATGCTGAACTGACTTGCCTTCCAAGGTTTTCACACATCTATTTAGATTTTCTCTTTCTTCCAGAATATTATATTCTATTGAAAGGTTTATCCATGGAGGTTAATACCTCCCGCAAATACCAAAAAATCAACACATGGGGCATTCCTACCTCATTTGTACATAGATTTTATTCATTTTTCATAGAAAATTTTGTTTGAATAATTTTCCCCACTCCTTGCAATGGACCACCCTAAAAATTTATCTCTATATTGTCTCCATATATTATACACAATGACACTAGATGAAAGAGAAACAATGGTGTATTTTGGCTATATGTATTCCCCTAACCTCACACATTGGGGGGAATCTGTTATCACCGAAAAATCCTTCACAACAATACAAATAATGGTCGAAGAAAGTACCAATGTAACATACCAATCAACATACCTCCAACATTAACATGATTCATTTAGAAATTCACAAAATTATACAATTGGTTCCTTAAATATTTGTGCAGTCTTCCAAAGGCCTACATGTGCACATCTGCATGGGCCAATACTATTAAATCTACACAAATTGCATGGGATGCATGGCTATCCTCAAACAAAGTCATGCATATGCTAAAATTATTCATTTATTATTTTGGTCAGGCATCACCCACTTCTAGCTCGAGGTGTACCATGACAAGATGCTCAAATCAGGTCAAAATCTAGCCTTGGGGCCATTTAAGGATGAGGAAGTACCTACATGAGGGCCCCTATTCACACTACAAACTAGTTTTGTAAAATCTTGTATGAGTCCTATACATACAAGCTTGAGGTATGCAAATAAAGTAAGAGTTTATGAGTATTTTTATGTTGTTGGAATTTCTCCTTGAGAATCCACATTTCTCCTAGAAGAATTCTATCATCCATAACAAGTGTCATGCTTCTCGCCTCTTGAGAAGCTTGGAAAGTAATTCTTCACCATTATCATTTCATTGTTAGAAGAGAAGGAGCTATATATTGGGGACCTTAAGGTCCCTCCAAAGGAGGAAGAGGGGACTCATAAGTCCCTATATTTATCCAAGGTGTTATCAATCAAAATCCTTTCCATTGGTAGCTATCTCTTGTTCCTATTCTTAGTTTGTAGTTGTATCTCATGCATGCTTAGTTTTTTGAACATATTATTCTTTTATTTCTTTGCTTACTTCATGGTTGGTGCACTATCCAACTAACAATTGTCTCTATTATCTTGTTGGTTTAACAAGATAGTTAAGTTTTTGGTTTTCTCTCACCCAAGTGGAAAAACTAACAGAACACTTGGCATTTTCCCAATTGAGTTTGTAGTCTTGTGCTCATTTTTGGCTGAGTGACCTTGTTGATTTTATTGGGAGTTGTTCTTAAAAAAGGTTGTCTTAAAACATTTCATCCTTTGATCCTCTTTATCCTTCATCTTGTCATTCCAATATTTTTAGAAAAGAGACCTTCCTTTGCTTTGCTCATAAAGATTCTTTTCTCTCCTTATGGCTTCCTCCAAAGTTTTGGGGTTATCATATTGTATCATGTCACTATAGAAGGAGGGTAAATTACTCATAAACCTTTGTATTTTGACCTTCTCGTCCTTTATGAAGTTAACATACTTCAACAAGTCAAAGAACGCCTTCTCATATTTATCCATTTCCATGCTTCCTAACTTTAGTTCAAAGAAATATTTCATATTCCATTCATAATAATGATCAAACAAATACTTCTCTTAGACATATCCTTTGAAATTCCTCTATTAGATCATTTTCTCATCAAGGTGATTGAATTTCTTAAGTTGATCCCACCACATGGTTTCTTTTCCTTGCAAGTGGTAATTTGCAATTCTAGATTCTACCCTTGAGCAGTAATCATGCAGCTAGAAATACTTCTTCATTTCCAATGGCTGGGCCTCGTCCTCTTCACCATTTCCTGTGCTCACAATTGAAATTTGGTGGCTTTATTTTCCTAAGTTCACCTTGCAAGATGTCTTCTTCAGGCCTTCTTCTCTGCCTCTTGACAAGATACACACTTGGGCTTATCCGTTACCCTAAAATTGCATAACTTATTCTAGTGGATTTCCTTCGAGAATGATGATGCCTAATCAAGTATATTGATTTCTTATCATTCCCATGATCATCCCTTTTTCTATGGGATCTAGATGTTTTCACTTGTCTATCACTAACTTCTTGCTTGGTGTTAGAGTCTTTGTTAATTTTCTTATGCAACATATTACAACTATGAATTATCTCCCCCCCAACCTTCATAATCCTTTCTTTACCCTCCCTATACCTTTGCACTTCCCTATGCATTTTCTTCATAGTTATAGGCTCCTCCATGCCTCTTCTTCCATTTGACTCTATCTCAACATTTCTCATGTTGACATGCATACCTCTAACCCCTTCCTCATGGTTGTAATATCCTTGGGCATATTCCATGAATCTAGTCCTCATGATGTAAGAAAAAAATATGTTTTGTTGTGTTGGGAAATAGGGTGGAACATGACATGAAACAAAAATCACAGCATTGCAAATAATCGAAGAGGAAAAAAAAATTCGAATACAACAGGTGGTGTCTAAATACATTATTACAACACTTAAGTAGAGAACATTATGATCATAACATCATAGTGCATGTTGTACATATTGATATCCATTATCTATTACACAATCTCCATGATGATATTGATCAAAGTGACCCAAGGGTTCTTCCTCTTATAGCCTCAAGATGTAACCAAGTTCGATAGAATCCAAAAGATATTGTCCACATGTATACATCAATTTTTAGAGTTTATTCCTTGAAATTCACGTTGTTGATTCATCTTGACAAGGATGATCAACCCAACTACCTAATTTTATAACTTATAATGGATTTATGGGTAGGTTGATAAACCTCCTCACTATCTACGACTATTGGTTGACTGTCTGATCGACTAGCATGTCGACTAATCGAGTGAATAGTGTGGTGTACTAGTCAATCACCCAACTGATTGTATCCATATGTAGGTCAACCTTTCGACTAACTGAACTAGGAGATTTGTTATGAAACATTAATTCTTAATGTCCAACACCCCCCTATGAGCATACAACTTTGGATATTGTGGAGGTGAAATTACGTCATTATCACAACCCCCAATAATTATAACTTATAGAGGCCCAAGCATAATGTGGATCTTTATAAATATGGATTTATCTAAAATTTTGATGAAGATATCAACAACCTGATCATAAGTTTGGAAATATCCAAGAGAGACAAGGTTATTATGATCCAACTATCTCAAATAGTGATAATGGAGCTCAACATGATTCATCCTACTATGGGAAATAGGATTTTAAACAACCTATATATAACTTTGGTTATCACATTAGGTTGTATTTGAGATATAAATAGGAAGGCCAAGTTCTCCAAAAATTCGACGAATCCATACAACTTCACTACCTACTTTAAGGGTGCCATGATATTCTTCTTATATAGTCAACAAAGAGACTACCTCCTATTTCTTACACAAGCAAACAAATGGTCTAGTGTTATAGAAAATTACATATAAAAAACTGGACTTCTGATCATCATTGTTTCCAACCTAGTCAGATTCATTGAAGCCAATTAATGAACCTGAACTTCTAAAATACTTTATACCAAAATGAGTGGTACTCTTGAGATAACAAATAATTTGTTTTACTGCTTTCCAGTGGATTTATTTGAATCAATTGAACAATGAATTCAAATTATTCCAGAATTGATGAGGACAGATAATTCCATTGAGGTGATTGTGAATATCCCATGAGATGTAGGTCGTAATGACCCCTACAGCCTCATCCTTCTTTCCATCAACAGTGAACTTTACCAGATCGTCTATTGGATCTAGAATCACAAACTTCCGATACTTCTATAGTTATTTTATTTTCAATAGGGTTTCAATATATGGTGTCCATAATGCATAATTTGATCCATTAAGAACAATATGATCAATCTTTAAATCCATCTTTGAAATATAGATAGAGACTGGTCTATTTCAATAAATTCCAATCAACAAACCATTAGACGAGAATCAATCACACAACATATTTGACTCAACAAGGTTTTCATATGACATGTCTAGGCTCCAAACCATTGGATCTAATACCATGTTGGGGAATAGTGTGGAAAACAAAATAAAACAAAAAACATCATACTGCAAATAATTGAAGAGGAACATACAATTGGAAGAAAAGGGTTGGTGTCTAAAGAGATTGTTACAACACTTAAGAAAAGAATATTGTGATTAGAAAATCATAATGCAGTTTTCACATATTGATTTGCATGATATATTGCACAATATCCATGATCCTGATGAAAGTGACCCAAGGAGTATCCTTTTTATAGCCTCAAGATCTAACCAACTTCAATAGAATTCAAAATATTTTATCCACATGTAACCATTGGATGTTAGAGTTGTCAAATTTGTTTTGTAAACTTGATTCAACAATGATTCTTGACCCGACCACCTACGCATCCAACTCATAGTCAATTGTTGGGTTTCTCGATCCATCGCCTAACTATCTTCGATTGTCGGTTGGTTATCCAATCGAGAAACACATCGACTACTTGATCGACTAGTATGGTGTGTTAGCCAATCACCCAACCAATTGTATCCATATGTAGATCAATATCTCAACTAACTAAACCCACTAGATGTGTGATGAACCATAAATTATCATTGTTCCAAAATATGGTACCTCTAATTCTCCAAGAAATGTGCATGTAATAATTATTGTTAGCACATGAATATTATAAAACATTTAATTAATTATAATATAGGTTATTTATGAATAAAACAATGAAATAAATAAAAATATGATTCTGTGTATGCATTCCTATCTAAAACAACTTTCCAATGGCTATACCCATTCTTCAATCCGATTTCTGAGTGAAAAGTTAGAACATTCAGAAGTTGCAATTTTCCACTCATTTACTACAATAGAAATATATTTATTAATTCTTGATACATTTTTAGCACCTAAATCAAAATTATGCATGGATATATGTATTATCCTCCCTAATACTTTTCCAACAACTATTCATTTTCTCAAATATAAGTTCTAATATCTGAAAGTTATTGTCCAAAGAAGTTTAGACTGTTTTTTGCCAATTTATCCTTGTATGCTACATGTGTCTTCTTTTGCTTCCAACACATTTTTAGGTAGTCATATTCCAAATATGAATCCATGGATTTCTTCTATGGATAATAAAATTTCCATAGATTGCTCATGTGCCTGAAACATACTTCTGAGCAAGGAGTTATGCCCTTCAGAAGTAATTTGGTGTCAAATTTTTTCCTTAACTGTTTTAGTTGTAACTTTTTCATACAAGCTCTATTTTTCACCGTAAGTATCTCATTGGATAGTTCTCTCTAAGTTCTTTTATTTGAGATGTAGGGAAAAACTATGTGTTGGTACAAACATACACTCTATTCCTGTGGGTTTTGATTTCCTAAAAGCATCGTTTAGGGCCCCACAATTGCCCTGAAATTTCATGACCTCTGAAATACTGAAACATTCCTAGAAAAATAATTGTTTTACAATTATAACAACACTTTAAATCTAAGCCACCAATCTAAAATCAATGAAATCTCAGTCGTCAATATGAAATCCATCAAAAATTCCCTTTGAAAAATCATTTTTTCATGAATCTCCATGTATCCCAATCATCGATGATTGGCCATCAAATAATTCTCATGGAAACCACTTGCAACACATCTATGAACCGATTGACATTATCGTCATCCATCGACCATTCTTGTTGATTGTCGAAAAAACTTCTCCAATTGGGTTGACCTGACCATTAGCCATCGAACATTCCTTGGCTAACATGGCATGACACATGGATGTTGATGTGGCATGAAACACATAATCTTACATGGAATTTTGGATGACATGGTAAGACACATGTATGTTGACGTCGAATGAAACATCATCAGACTCTTTCCTTCATCACTCATTGGAAACCTCTCTTGGATGGATCGAACACCTTTCCAAATCTACTGACACTTTATCATTCGTCATCAATGATCGATGCTTTCTCTTTCTTGATTGAAACTATTTCTTGAATTATCCCATACCCAACCATCGATGGTTAACAATTTCCATTGGAAACTAAAATACTTTTCCAACTTGACCGACACCTCACAATCACAGATTGGTGAGTTCTCTTGGCCAACTACAACACTTAGAATTTTTTGACCGAATCTCAGATGAATTTTGACTGTCGATATCCCATTAAAAAATTATGTCATTTTTTGATCTATCAAACTTCTTCCAACTCTGTCGATGCCTGATCATTTTCCATCGAACGTTGAATATTTATTTTGTTCAATCGAAACTATTCACCAAACTCATCAATTCGAACATCAACTGTTGGTGATTTCTCTTAGAGAATTTCCAACACCTATAAATATTGACCAAATCCTCGATGAATCTAGGTCTCTTATTTATCATTCAAATTGATATTGACCGTTGATATGCTCCAACCTCCCATTGACCAAAAATGAATCTAGATAGTCGGTTTGTCTCATTTTCCCAAGTTCCAAAAATGAGTCCTAGCCATTGATGTGCTCAACTTTATAAAACAATGAAAATTATAATTTTTTAAATTTACCATAACAAATCTAGTTCATTGATCTCAAGACCAAACGTGATCTCGACTATTGATTCATTGAACTCTCCCAAATCCCTCAGTGGCCATTAAAACATGAAAATTTGACCTTCCAAGTTGAATTTAGCTCTGCAATTCTACAGATCAACATCACTAAACATATCTTAGATAGTTTAGAGTCATTTAAACTTGAATTTTTCTCATGAATTAGGGGATTTCTCTCTAATTTTTCATTGTTTTCAACAAATTCCTATAGATTGAAATCTTTCAATACAAAATTTTACCCAAATTTTCCCTAGTTTTTGGCCCATGAAATCTCTTTGTTTGATTCAGAGGCTTTGAAACCATAATTTAACGTTTCCCATCCCATCTAAGGTCCGCTAATTATGGAATACTCATAAAAATTAAGATTTTACAGCTAACTAATTTCTTGTAGCTTATCAGCTACAAATTACATACATATTTAACTATTGTCTAGTACCATTAAATTTTTTCCTCTACAACATTCTGGTATAAACACGAAGTGAAACTAATAAACTCAATTACAGTAGCATATAAATCCCTTTTATAAACATAGTTCATGCACATCAATTTAACTCATAAATACAACGCATAAACAAAAAAACACCTATCTTTTAATTCAATTGTGTAAACAGTTTCCTGAAACGCAGTTCCACCCAACCGTAGACTTTTTGTTCCATATCTAAATAGAAATTCAACCTCGATATGGGGCTAACCATACAAAAAAAACACGGTGGTCTCTAATTGTCCACTCACATTGTTGAAAACCCATAACCCACAGGTATTCTCCTACAACTATCTTGATTTTCCACCAACTCTCTTTCTCTTGACCTTCCCAACCCAAGGAATGTACACGTTCACTGATATCATTCCCTCAGGCATCCCATTCATTTATCAGGGTATCTCTGTTAGAGGTAACAAGGAATCTTTCGACTAAGAACTGAATGGAATTCACTACTAAGAAAACTACTAGAAAACAACAACAACTATTTGTTGTTACAATGCAAATCACATTGAATTTCACTCTTCATTCCTAAAAACCTGGATCTTCAATCGTCAACGCCAAATACTCTCCAAAAATTCTCCATCATGCTCCAAATTTGTCCCTTCATGGTTTCTCTAGATCCAAGCTCTCTTTCTTTCCATTTTCTTGTTGTTTGTGCAAAAACATGACTATCTAAAAACTATTGTAAATCCCATACAAATTTCCTCCCTTTGACTCAATTTATTGATTCAGACACTTCCCCAAGATGATCTTACCCAGTCCCCATGATCCAAATAACTTCTCACACCCACCCTCTTACATGCATTCAATTATTAGTCTCGGGGACACTCAATGATAAAATAGAGTTTAATATAATGATAATAAAATTCAGGAATGTGGGTGGAATTAATAGAGATGGGTAATTACCCTTTGGACCCTTATTAGACATTCTCTTATACCTGTCTCTTATTTTTGTATTAATTCAACACCCATCTCTATCTATGTCCCCTTAGCAACTGGCATCACATTTTATTATAAAAATTTAGAAACACATTTCGAATATACATTGCTGGGCCATAACCACACATTATATCTACTTTGAGCATTAATTAAACTAGGAATTATAGCATGTATGTTAGTCTCTCTCTCTCTCTCTC
>CBVK0101468796.1:0-20810 GCA_900067695.1 Picea abies | reverse complement strand
AAGCTACTTATAGTGATTCATTTTTATACTTGAAGTGAAATACACTTTACAATTTGAGCATGAATTTTTTCAAAAATAAGTAACAAAAAAATAGACTTGAACTCAAGACCTCTTACTTAATAAGCCAACTTTTAACCAAAATGGTCTAATAAAACATATTGTATTGTTTAGCAAGAGGTATTGGATTACTGAGGGGGGGGGGGTGTTGAATCAATAGTAGAGCAATTCAATCCTTTTTAACCACAATATGTAAGTATTATATCAATGTATCATTATCATCCAATAGTTGTAGAGTAAATAAACTATGAACAAATGAGCAATCATACACATACACAGTACACCCGTGTTTTTATGTGGAAACCCAAAGCAGGAGAAAAACACATAATGATTTTTCTTATATATTTTTAAGAATTACATTAATTGGAAACACCAACTTCCTTTGTTTTCCAGCTGCAACTGGAAGGAGGCTATTGGAAACACCAACTTCCTTTGTTTTCCAGCTGCAACTGGAAGGAGGCTCCAACCCCCTAATTTCTCAGGCTACAACCTAAGGGAAACTCCAACTCCCCAATTATCTGGCTATAACCAGAAGGAGGATATGACCCCCTATGTTCTCCGTCGACAACTGGAAGGTGGCTACAACCACCTATCCTTGCCCCATCCAACCACCCTGAAACATAAGTAGAATTATGGAACCACTGTCTCACTATCACTGTGAGATATATTGTTATAAAGCTATACCAATCAACCTGTAATCAACCTGTACCATAAATAAGTGCATCAACCATGCACCAACCTGTACCTCAAACTGTAATCAAAATGTACCATAAACAAGTGCATCAACCATGCACCAACCTGTACCAAACCTATACAATGAAGAAGTGCATCAACCATGCACCAAAGCTGTACAAATAACCTGTCACAACAACCTATTACAAAAACACGTCTCATCAATCTTATCAACCAAATCAGATCTACTCACCAAGATCAATCAGTAAGACAACTCTCAAAGATGTGCATCAAACAAGCATAACAAAAGAACTCATAATCATCACCAAGATCAATATGTGCTTCTCATAATATACCAATACAAGTATGCTACATCATCCATAAACCACGTGTCAACAATACTACTAACAAGTGTCTCCAACCATGTACAAAGTATGTACCAATCATGTATCAACTACTCATCAAGATGTACCAACATAATCAACTATACACCTCATGTATGTGCCAAATCATCAACTACTTATCTCAACCATGTATCCAACATGTACCTCAACCAAAATCCCTCATTAATTTCATCATCCAAATCTGATTTGTAACTCTGTAATAGACCTAGTGTATCTGATCACATACCTGCAAACCTTCCTTAGATATACTTTGGTTACCTCAGTCACCTTCTCTCTGAAATTCGGCTTAGATATCCTCTGGTTACCTCAATCACCTATAGATATTCAATATTCTCAAGTGTGATCAAAATGAGAGAGCCTTTCCTCTTATTTATACTCCCCAAGTAGCTTCCTTAGAAGCATCTTCTAGGTCACTTTGCCCACATAGCGACTTTGTCCACATAGTCACCTATGTCCAGCTTTGCCCAATTTGCCACTTGTCCATGTATCTAATAGCCACTTGAATACTTAACCTATTTTCCTCATTTTAGGGTTAACATTCTTATAACTACTTTCCATAATTAGAAAGTTCTCCATTTACTTTATTATTTAAATAATCCTCCTTGACTTTGTCACTTCACTTTATTATTTAAATAATCCTTTTGACTTTGTCACTTCACTTTATTATTTAAATAATCCTCTTTGACTTTGTCACTTTATTTTATTATTTAAATAATCTCTTCTTTGCAATCACTTTGACAACTTTGACCTTTTGGGGCTTCTAGATGACTCATGAGGGTTCTCCAACTTCACATGGCCATAACTCTCTAATCGTGAGGAGTTATGTGATGTTCCACATACCACTAGAAATGGCATGACATGTACTATCCAGATATAATAGTCTTACATGCAAATATATCAAAACTCATACCATTATGCATCAAACAAACTTGGGTCCATTGCCCAAATATTTGTGCTACCAGAATTCACTACCAAACTTTCTTCAAGGGTTGAAATCAATGAAAACCAACCGAATTAATCAACAAGAGGATTGGGGTTGTTGTTTTTTTTGTTGATGGCCTTGGAGAGCATGCTAAAAAGAAACTCTTTTCACACAAGAAAAAAATTTCTCTTCTCGATGACAACAAGGGTTAGATCTCGATTAGCTTACCCGAAAGATGCACCTTTTCCTATCTGTTTCTGATTTCCTGAGATCGCACATGGCGTGGGGAAAAGAGAATACACAGATCTAAAAGAGTAGAAATCCGGAAACAAATAATTTAAAACCAAAATAAAACCAAAATAATACTTTGCAAAAATTTAAAAAATGCATATTTAGGCTTTATACCTTTGGATCTGACTGAAATGGCCGTAACTTGGGCAAACATAAACCTTTTTGAGTGAAACGAAAAGTGTTCCTAACTGAAACGAGCACTCCAGACACAATGGAATATTCCTCTTAGCCCATAAATGTATGAAAATGAAATAAAATGGATATGAGACAACTCGACTTCACGATATCAATATACAATAGGAGCGGGTCTTCAAACAGGCTCTGATACCATGTTCAACAACACATGTATTCCAACAAAAGATGAACACCTTCAGTAACCAATCAAAAAACTAGATCAAATATCAACACACCAAATTTTTGTCGTGGTCAAACCCCTACGAGGAAACATCCACGGCCCCATCCAACACGACCACTTGGAGCAGTTTATTAATGCAAAAGAAAAAGATTACAGAGAGTTTTTACAAGGGAGTTTCTCACAGTTGATCATCGAAAAATGACCCTCCATTATCTTTAAATAGAGATCATGGACCAATAGGGTGTTAAGCCACATATCAATGGCCATTAAGATCGAGGAGAATATGAACCATCAGATCACTCTGTGTCGGGAACATATCGTGACCGTCAGATTTCCTAACTACAAATGCATATTAATGCATACTAAAGAAACACACTAAGAAACACACTTTTACCTAATGACACATTAGACCAAGTAGATCTTAAATAAATCCTAAGTGTCTAAATATCCTAACATAGGTTCATCGTGTAGGCTGCGGAAATTGGGTGTGCTTTTTTATGACACCCGAGAAGACATGTGAGTCCGAGAGTCTGCCAACCCATCACATAAAATAATTCTAAGTAAAAGTCCATGTTTGAAATGAATGAGAACCATGCACTCAACGTTTTATTAAATCCAAACCGTGGATATATCTAAAGTGCCTAAATAAATTGGGGCCGTCCACTTAATACTTGATTATATCCAAAGTTTTGATCTAATTAAATGCCAATATAAGCAATTAAAAGGGAGACATGTGAGTCTGTGAACCCGCCACATAAAATAATTCTAAGTAAAGTCCATGTTTGAAATGAATGAGGACCATTCACTTAACAATTGATTAAATCCAAACAATGGATCTATATAAAGCAAATAGGAAATCCAAGATCGTCCACTCAATGCTTGATTAAAATCCAATAGTCAGATAAAGGTGTAATCAAGATCATGGGAGGTTTAGATCGAACCATTCATCGATATGATAGATCTACGGTGGAGATGTATCACATATCACCGAAGGGAGAAGAGGTTAATGAGAAGGTTGGCATCCATGTAGGTGGTTTGTAAATTACCACGGTAGACACGTGGTAGCATCCTGTGAATGCGGATACCCCGATAACGAGTTTCTAAAACCATTTCAATCACCTGTGCTACTAAAAGAGATACCACGAGTGGTAAGTAGTAATCCCATACATATTAATAAATTCATTGGTCACAAACATTGGTACTATGGAGTGAAGAACTTAGCGTCAAGGCTATGAAGGTGTTAATATGATAACCATTGAAAGACCAATACGCCAAGAAAAGTGCATGGCTTACTAGTGCAAATTGAGAATATGATTCTTAATTTAAAAAGATATTGAAGAAGAAAAATAATAAATAATAAGGAATAAATTTGTTATTAAAAAAAATTATTATTAAATAAATGAAGAGTTGCAATGAAACATTATTAAAAGACACACTGATTCAAATTTTATACTCGTTGGAAGACTATACACACTAGAAAATATGGTGGAAGGAAGAGGTCTCTATGGTCTAATTCGAAAGATAAAAAACAAAAGTAGACTCCAAGGAAGTATATGAAACCTGAAACATACACATGAAGTGAGGTTGTAAGGGAGGAGAAAGGGAGGATTGGGGTCCTCTATAGGATTGAAGCCTAGAACAAGGAGTTGCAACTTAAGTTGGTTCTTGAAAATAGAGGATTGGAGTCCTCTATAGGTTGGAGCCTGATTTATAGGGAGTTGGTGCTTCCTCAAGTTGGTGCTTGAAAAAAAAGGGATTGGTGTCTCCTTGAGTTGGTGCTCAAAAGAAGAGATATTGGTGTCTCTTACAAATTGTAACTTGTAAATGAAATATAATTTTTATGATTGTTACATTTAAAATTCAGAGTCTTGTACATTCTAGTTGATAAATTGTTAAAAATTAATAAAGAATTAATTTAATTTGAGAAAAAGAAGCAATATTGATTCACCCCCCCTCTCAGTATTGAACAACATTCCAACAGGAAATTCTTATCTTCTCATTCCTAAAGAGTTAAAGGGAATGCTATACACTGTTGGAAAGGTCTTCGAATAAGATTTCTAACCATATAACTTGTGCTCCCATTTGAGCTAGGTATGTAGGGTAAACATGCCTTCAAATATAGGGTATCTAAATTGACCAAAAATAATACTTTCAACAATCTCCATCTTGCAATATTTATCTTAGACATCTATAGGCTTGTAATATTTATCTTGGACATATTGTAGGCTCCCCTTGTCTTTGAAATCAAAGACAACAATATTTCCAACACTCTAAATAGGTTAATCACATACCCACTTGTAGATATTCCACGTTCCAGATCTCCTGCCCATTCTGCATCCACAAAGCCATGTATATCCAACACTCTATCCAATATTGGTCTTCATTGGTAACACAATCCATAAATAGTAGTGCCACACAAATAAATGAAAACCCTCTTTACTGATGTCTAATACTCCTTCCTTGGTTTTGACATATACCTGCTCAATATTTCCACAGCATGTGCAATGTCCAGTCTAGTATAGACCATTGCATACATCAAATTGGCAACCACACTAGCATATGGAACTTGGAACATTTCCTCTTCATCTTCTTGTGTATTTGGAAATTGATCCACATATAACTTTACACCTATAGGAATAGGAATTTTGACCGATTTACATTCCTCCATTTTAAACCTCTGAAATATTGTCTCAACATATTTCCTCTGATTTAACCAAAGTTTCCTATTTTCCCTATCTCTTTTAATTTCTGTGCTCAAAATGAAATTTGCAACACCAAGATCCTTCATGTCAAATTTAGAGGAAAATTGATTTTTCACATCCTCGATAATCTCCTTGTCATTTCCTATCAGCAACATATCATCCACATACAAGACCAAATAAATAAGATGATCACCGATTAATTTGAATACACACAATGATCCACTTTTCTCCTTGTGAAGACAAGTCCCAACATATAAGTATCAAATTTTTGATACCACATCCTTGGTGATTTCTTTAAACCATATAAGAAATTTTTCATCTTGCATACCAACTCTTTCTTTCCTTTCACAACAAATTCTTCTGACTGCTTCATGTAGATTTCTTCTTCTAGATTGCCATGTAGGAATGATGTCTTCACATCCATATGTTCTACTTAAAAATCAAAAGAAACAAAAACATATAAAATAAATCTAATTGAAGCTAACTTGACAATAGGATAAAAAAACTCACCAAAGTCAATTCCCCCTACTTGGGAATAACCCTTTTCTACTAACCGAGATTTGTGTTTCTCCACTTTTCCTTCTGCATTCAACTTCTTCTTAAACATCCATTTTCTTCCAATAGTCTTTCTTCCAGTCAGCAACTCCACTAGATCCAAAGCCTCATTCTTTTCCAAGGCTACCATTTCTTAAATCATGGCCTTTTTCCAGAGTTTCCATCCTCTGAATCCACTACCTCCCTAACAGTTCTATGTTCATCATTGGTAATAGACAAAGAAAATTTTGAATGGAAATCAGATGGAGTATACTTTTCTGGTTGCCTTCTTTCCCGAACTGATCTCCTCAATACTCGAGTATAAGAATCTTCTTCTTCTTATTCTTATTCTTCTGTAGAGTCTGATTCATAATCCTTTAACTCAAACTCTATTTTCTCTGGTTCTTCCTCCCTTGGTAGGACTTCCCGTTTGACAACATATTTGATTTCTCTAAATACCACATCTCAACTATACTCTACCTTGTTAGTTTCTAGGTTCCAAAGCTTATAACCTTTTATACCATCTTTATACCCAATAAAGATACACTTTTCGGCCTTTTTATCTAGCTTATTCTTGTTTTCCTTTGGAACGTGAACATGGGCATCACTACCAAATACCCTAAGACATGTGAGAGAGGGTTTCTTACCAGTCCATACCTCATGCGGAGTCTTGTCATCTAGTGTTGATGAGGGTGATCGATTGACCATGTAACATGCATTATCCACTTCCTCTTCCCATAATTCTTTTCCTAACCCGACACCACTGAGAATGCACCTTGCTTTTTCCATCAACATCCTATCAACGTGTATATGGAGTAGTCTTCTGCCTTGATATATTTCACTTCTTAGATAATTTTTCAAATTCATTTTTCGTAGAATTCTCCACCATTATCCATCCTTAACACCTTAATTATTTTCTCTGTTTGATTTTCCACAAGAGCCTTAAACTTTTGAATTTGTCAAAGACTTCAAATTTCTTTTGAAGGAAATTAATCCATGTATTCCTTGATAATTCATCTATAAATGATAAATAATACACATATTTTCCCAGTGATGGAACCGACACAGGTCCAAACACATCACTATGCACCAATTGTAAAATTCTCTCTAACCTTGTTGCACCATAGGGGAATCTTACCCTATTTTTATTCCCATATATGCAATGTTCACAAAAATAAAAATATAGAAAGTAGTTAGTCATACCTTCAACCATACCTTTACCATGTAGTACTCGAAGACCCTTCTCTCCAATATGTCCCAGTCTTTGATGCCACAACGTAGTCTTTTATCCAGAGACTATATGAGTTTTTTCTTCTTCAAATCCAATCTTAGTGTTATAACCCTAACTTGCACTATCCCTGCTTACCTGGCATCAGGCCTACTCATTGCCTTTCCTTGCCAAAGCCATGCTGAACAGACTCTTCAAAAAACCTCCTAAATCAAGTAACCCGCGCCCTAACTTAGCATTGGGCGCATTGGGACGCTGGCAGACCTTCTGCAGCACGCGTGTGAACGCTGGCTGGCCCACTACAGACCGCGTTTACCTAACAAAGAAAAAAATTAGGAAAGTTTCCGTCGGGATGAAGATCTTTTTGTCAGTTAACTGGAACTCCCAGCCATGCATGGCTGAGAGTTCGCCTAAAACCCTAGCTCCTTCTAGCCTATAAAAGGAGGGGTAGGGGTACTATTCAAAGGAGGAAAATAATAGCAAATAAACTCTGCCAAATTGCCAAGTCCATTTTGTCCCAACCCTTTAGCCTTGCATCAAGCTTTAGGAGAAATTCAAGCAACAACAGTTGGAGGACAAAGAAGAGGAAGAGCCCGGGATCAGGATCGAGGAACGGTGGCTGATCTCAGAAATCATTGTAAGTTGGTTCATATTGAGATTAATGAAAAAGATACTTTTCCCGTCCTGAATACATGAGTCTCATCTATGTTATTTGATTTATGTTTAATCTCTAACCCGCTAGTAGATCAATAGCATGCATGTGTAGTTTTGTCTTGATTGCAGGAAAGCTTTGTGGAAGGAGCAACAACAACAAGGGGATAAAGGCTCAACGGAGGATCTACTTCAACCGCCGATAAAAAGGTTAGTTGATTCTTCCCATGTGTGCATGAGAAAAGGGGTTGAGATTTCGGGTAGAAGGTTAAAAGTTATGTCTTAAGGGTCATGATCTGCATACAAGTTTAAAGCCCTAGCTTGTTAGTCTGTAGGGTAGAATACCCCACAACAGAATTGGCGACTCCACTGGGAATAGTCTCACTCTTAGGGTTTCCGGATTTGGTTAAAGATTGTTTGGGTAGTTCAAAGAGTTCAGTCTTTGTTTCTTTGTTTATTTTAGTTTTCTGTTAGATCAATGCTAGTAGGGAACCTGGTTATCAATACCAGTCTTCCTTGACAGACGTTTGACATTCATTCTCGGGACATACAGAGGTACACACGGCCTGCAGAAGGCCTGTACGCGTGTGCCCGCACAATAACGTTCTACAGCACGCGTTTGCCCGCGTGATGCAGTAGTTTCAGTAGCATGTAGCTTTTAGGAAGCTCGAGAGGCAGTCTCCTCTTCCCTGTCAGGAGTTTGTCTTCTCAGGGGGCTTTCTGGATCCTGTCTGGGTCTTGACTGGTTCATTGTCTTGTGTTTCAGTCTGTCTTATTGTGTTGTTTTTCTTTACGTTGGTTTTTCTTTTTGCAAATCTTGCTTTTCTGTTAAAGTGATAGCATCTAAGCTTTTTAGAGGCTCTGGTTATCAATACCATAAGCCTTTTTCAGGACTAGACTGTCTGTGTGTGATTTTATCTCAGTTTCTATACAGACCCGCGGCCTGTTGAAGGCTAGCCCGCGGGTACCCACGCGCTGTATAAGCTCAGCACGCGTTTGCACGCGTGCTGTATTGGTGACAGTCGCGGGCTTGATTGGCAGCTTTTCAGCTTGGGTGGGGCAGTCATCCCCTCCTGTGGTGAGAAGAGCTCCTCTTAGGGGTTTAGAGTCTGAGACTGCATAGTCAGCAGGTTAGGGCATTTCACCCTTAGCTTGTGCTGGTTATTTGATAGAAAAGACAAAAAAGAAAACATATTTGTTTTATGGTTTTTAGGCAAGTGTTGGAATTAGTGATTTCTTGATTGCTGTTTTGCTTTTCGTGCTCTGATTCTATTTGTGATCTGCACTTTAAGCCAGAGTCTTCTTTTATTTCTCTTGGTTTTGATCTTGTCGTCATTTTTCCTTGTTGCGTGATTTTGCAATAAAATAAAATAAAATTCTTTCATTTTTCTTCTTGATTTAAGGATTGATTTGTTGCATTAGTAGCTAGGAAAGAAGTCTTTTTGCATAAGTTTTTGCAGTGCATGTCTAGTATAAGTAGCTCGCAGATCTGAGTGAAAGTATTTCTTATTTGCTGCATGAAATCTTAGTAAATTTGAGAAAGAAAAGAAGTCTTTCATTGAAAAGTTGTTGGTTTTTCATTTTAGAAAAAGTTTGTTTCCAAGCATTTTTGTGCATTTTGCTTTGAGTCTGTTTACACACCATCAGTTTCACTTCCGCACCTTGAGACTTAAAAAATCCCATTAAAAGAAACGCTAAATAAAATCAAGTAGACTTTTCTATTTGTAGGGTGCATACACTAGCTCAGGAATAGGGCCTTGGATTAGGTTGGAGAGTAAATTCTCCAAGGCCACCCAAACCAAACATCGGAGTCTGTCATTTAGGGAGTGTAGAAGTCCAGTTACGGAAAGTTATTCAGGATCCCCCTCTAACACAGGGGCTAAACACGAGGTCGCATAAGGAAAGGTAGCGGAGATAACCCCTCCAAAGCTGGACCGAGCGTTGAGGAGAACACATATAGAGGACCTGTTAAGGGATTCCGTCGTTAGCATTTGCCACGGGGCTTCGTGGGTCTCAAATCTGTTCGAGGTCCTCAGTTGTCTTCCGAAAAACTTGCTCTCAATACCCTTGATAGGTTTCGGGCTTGATACCCTGCTCATTGTGGTCTACCCAACTGCCGACTGTACCCGCCTGATAGTTGTTCACGTGCTGACAAACTAGTTGCCAATATTTTCTAGGGACATACACAGGTGACTGCGGGGGTATACCGCGGTACCTAGGATGGACATTGGACCAACACTTTGTAGAGTAGACCCGGAGGGTGCTTCTGTATTCGAGTTGCACTTGCACCGGTAAGGTACTCTAGTGTTGGTTGTTGTAACTGTTCTTCCTACTAATATAGTGCTTGCTTGATTTATCTTCTAGGGGCTTTCTTTTAGTGCGTGTTACTGTGTGTTCATGTAGACTACCTTAGCGTGTCGTGAATCTTCTCACATAGTGGAGGATTCAGAGCTCCTTCGGTCACGAAGGCTTCTGGGCCTGCCGCCGGTTATACTGGAGCCACCCCCGCCACCTTTGAGGCAGAAGCTGGACCATCGAGGGTCCTTTGAAGCAACTGGGGCTTTTGAGCCCGAACATCCCCCAGAGGGATCAGCCGCCAATCTTGGATCGGTTGAAACCTCGAACGCTGATTTTGGGCCGGACATTATTGTGCCAATTCAATTTTACGAAAGCCTATCAGCGCCTAACCCAGTCATGGAACAAATCACTTCCTCTGGGAATTCTTCCATTCCTATCACTGTTATTACCATGGGAGAAGCCTCTCCTAACTTGCCTTTGTCGACAGTTCGGGCCACTATGATCTCGGTCGCAACTACGACGCACAGTGGACCGTCCTCATCTATCGCAGCGGCCACACAACCTTACACACCTAGTGCAACAGGTGCTCCGTTTTCATACGGTATGCCTAGTTCAGGTACTCTTCCTGCACTCACTTCTTCCATTTCACAGACTGTGGGTATGGGGGTAGGAAGCTCAAACGCTTCTCTGCAAGGTCAACTTGGGGGCACTCATGTCCCTTTCAATGCGTTTCCTTATGCTGGAGGTCATATCCCTCCTTCGTCCCCTTCGCTCGGTGGTCCGCATCAGCAGTCTGTCGGGCAGCCTACACACATTCGTCCATTTGGAGCTGGGAGTCAAGGAATGTCTGCGCAAACTCTGTCGGTAGGTTCGTCACCGTTTGTTTGGAACGAGACGTTTGGTAATAACACCCTCGCATCTGCTGCTTTCCCATCAGGGGGCACACCTATTTTTGGACAGTCTACGCCAGCACAAGGTACTATTCCCACGCTGGGGGCACATATACCAGGACCTTGGAACTCAGGACAAGGATCCGTTCCTTCATCTGGAATGTCATTCTGGGGCAATTCTTTCCATAGTCAATGGAACCCCGGACAGGCCTGTATGCCTCTCCCCACAGGACCGGCATGGGGGAATCCTTCCCAAAGTCCCTCAAATACGATGAACGCCCAACATCCTATGTCCTTCATGGGGAATCAGCAAACGATGTCTCCTCAAATGCAAAACACTTATGTAGGTCAAGGCAACGGTTTCTACCAAAACCCTGGCCAGCAACAAAACGTTTCCTGGCAACCTGGTGTCAGTCAAACCCCAGGACCCTTTTACCCTAGCTATCAGCAGCAGCCTAAACTACCTTTCTTGGTGACGTTACACTTGCCAGATTTAACACGGTTGTTGAATGATCCTATCTGTCACGATCTGCGTTGGCCTCCTATGTCGACGAAGTTGCCTTCGGACATCCCAAAGTTCGAAGCCAAGCCTAATGAAGATCCAGGTGATCACGTGACCACTTTTCATCTTTGGTGTTCATCCAATTCTCTGAAAGATGACTCCGTCCAGTTGCGATTGTTTCAACGCACTCTTATTGGGAGTGCCACGAAATGGTACATAGAGCTTAATCGTTCACGATATTCTACTTTTGGCGAACTAGCAATGGTCTTCCTTAACCATTTCCAGTTACCTGTGAGATACGACGCTGGCACAGAATTGCTAGCCAATTTCGAGCAGACAACAGTGGACCATATCTCGGATCACATCCGAGAGTGGCGACGCTGAAAGAGTCTTATCAAAGTGCCTGTCCCACCAGCATTTCTGCTGGAGTGGTTCATTAATTCCTTGGTCCCACAGTTGTCCAAAGACGTCACAACGTCCGGAGTCTTTTCTGAAGAATACGCCATTATGCGAGCTCAACAGTTTGAGCTTATCTATTCTCAGTCCGGTTTGTTATACAGCATCTTACCAGATGCACCACGTTCGATACTGGAAAAAACCAGACAGAGTGTCGGACTACATGCCGATGGTATCGTGGGTTCGACACAAACCAAGCCCGCTGAGAAATTGACAAAACAATTGAAACAGTTATCTATACAACACTCAGCGGCCAGCCAGACTACTGCTTTGGCTGCTCCTCCTGCTCAAACGCCGGAAGTACATTCCGTACAGACGACTAACCCAAAGGCCAACCAGCAACCTGAGGGAAAGAAAAAACAACGCAAAAAGAGTAAGGGGGATAAGAAACAACATGATAACGCTGGCGAGGGCAACACGGAAAAGAAGAGGGTGAGATATCTGTGCAACCTATGTGCGGAAGACCACCCAACCCATTTATTCCCTCGACTTGCAGAGGCCCAGAAGTTTGTCACGCAGCAACAACAAGTTGTGCTGACTAATCCCTTTCAGCATGGGCAGAATTTAACTCAAGCCTCTGCGAGTGGTGAAGGGGGCAGCCAAGAAAACTGCCCTCCTCTTAATAATCCTTCTTCCGCGAATGTATATATGGTGAAAAGTGATGCTTTCATAATGACTAGAGAACAAGACTATAGCAAACCAAGTGCCTTTGATAAGGGCAAAGAAGCCGAGATCCCATCTCTTCCTCTACAGATCGAGAAGACATTGGGTGAAATGATGACACGCATTCCAAAAGGTGCGTTCAAGTGTGCTTCTCACAATCCAAATGCAAGGGCCGCTCAGAACTACTCTGTGGTGGAAGATTTATCGCAAACCCCTTGTGCTATGTCTTCTTTGGAAGTCCTCCAAAGTTTCCCTGCTCAGAGAAAAGCCTTGTTGACTGCCTTAGGCTCTACTGAGACCTGTAACCCGGGAACGATCATGTTATATACGACTGACTTGAAACCTCGTTTGCCTTACCACGTCGCGTTTCAGATAGTAGTGGCTCACCCCACAAAAACTTTTACACGAAATATATTCCGCACGGTGGTAGACGAGGGCGCTTCGACTTGCGTTATGTCGTTAGCTTGCTGGAAAGTCATTGGTCAACTTGAGTTGTCTCCGTCACCTACTCTCCTCACCACGTTCGACGGTCGTTCTTTCCGACCGCATGGCATCATTCCTTCTTTCCCTGTACAGTTAGGAGGAAAAACTGTGTGCGTCGAAGTAGAGGTAGTTGATGCCCCCATCGACTACAATCTATTGTTAGTTCGTAGTTGGACTTATGCAATGCAAGCGGTGGTCGCTACCATTTTCCGAGTCCTCTTGTTTCCACATGAAGGCCGGATAGTGACCATAGATCAGTTGTCCTTCTCTAGGCCTGACCCAGCCTTGGGGGCATCCACAGTTCCCATGGTAGATAATCCTCAAGCCGGTGTCATCAACATAGGAGTTGGTTTGTGCCCATCTTTGATGGGTACCTTCGACTACCCACCTCCTCAAGGCAATGTCAAGTTTATATCAACTCACCACAAGGCTAAGATTTTCCATGTTTCGTCATTCCGCACGACTTACTTTCAGGATCCGTGGACTCTTCCTTCCCCATCAGACACGATGGATGCGACAGGGCATGCGGGCATGTCTATGCCCTTGTCGGCCGCTGGAGTAGCGTACTCTTTGGTTCAACAAACTTCAGCTACTCCTGATCCGATTCCAACACCAGAGTTGGATCCACTCCTTGAGCCTATCTGGGCTTAGGATTCTCTTGTCAACACCGATTTGTTAGACTTAGTATTGCCTTATGATGAAGCTATAATCGAAGCAATGACTGGTCTGGAAAAACCCTGGGATGATCTTCATCACAGATCATATTTCCTCCCAGAGTTACACCGAATTGCGGCAGGAGAATTCACTATCACCATGACGGGAGATCAGCCTTGTCCCATTAACCTCTTAGCTATGCAGGATATTTATGCCGAGGGTAATATGGCGACTATCGCTGAAACGATGCCTATCAATATCTCCCGAACCCCCAGCGTCGTGGAGAATGTCTTCGTCGGAGCGGATTGCTCCCCCGAAGAGATTTAGATTTACACAGATCTTTTCAAAGAATTCCGCGACATTTTTTCCTGGTCTTATGAGGAAATGCCAGGCATCGATCTGAAAATTGTTGAACATGAGATCATTACGTATCCGGACGCAAAGCCTGTTCGACAGAAACTTCGTCCATTTAATCCAAGGAAGGAAACAACTATCAAAGCTGAATTTGAGAAAGTGCTTAAGGCCGGGTTCATATACCCCATCCACTTGACTGAATGGGTGTCAAATCCCGTGCCAGTCGATAAAAAAAAAGGCACGATTCGTGTCTGTACCGATTTCTGTGATTTAAATAAGGCATGTTCGAAAGATAACTATCCAACCCCATTCATCGACCAGATCATTGATGAGTGCGCCGGTTGTGAATCCTTTTCATTCATGGATGGTTTCTCGGTTTATAACCAAATCCAAATCAAGCCCGAGGACCAACACAAAACGGAATTCATTTGTCCGTGGGGTACATTCGCCTATCGAAAAATGCCTTTTGGTCTCAAGAACGCTGGAGCCAATTTCCAGCAGGCCATGTCTTTTGCGTTTCACGACCTCAAACATATAGTCGAGGCATATCTAGATGATTTAGCATCACGCTCTCGCAAACGAAAATATCATCCTACACACCTCCGACTCATCTTTGAACGCTGCCGCTACTTCCGGATTCGCTTGAATCCCAACAAGTGCAACTTTTGCATCACGTTAGGACGTTTGTTAGGTTTCATCATTTCAACAACGAGGATCATGGTTGATCCTCTTAAGGTGGAGGAAATAGTACAGTTGCCCCCCCCCACGCACAATTTTACAACTTCAAAGTCTTCAAGGCAAGGCGAACTTCTTACGACGCTTCATCGCCAACTATGCTGAAATAACTAAGGGATTCATGCGTTTACTGAAGAAAGACGTTCCTTTTCTCTGGGACGAAGCCGCACAACGCTCTTTCGACGCATTGAAACATGCCCTTACAACCGCACCTCTGCTACGACCACTGAATTATAACAAGGATTTCCTATTATATCTAGCTGCTGCAGAGTCAACCATAGTCATGGTTTTAGTTCAGGAAGATGATTCGTTTTCTAAGTACGTGATCTATTACCTGAGCCGAGGCCTCGTAGGACTGGAACTTAATTATACACACCTCGAAAAACTTGCATTGGCAGCTGTCCATGCTGTTCAACCGTTCCATCACTATGTTCTGTTTCGTAAGACCACTGTCGTTGCCGTCGTGAATTCTTTTCACTACATGTTGACATGACGAGTTATCGGCGGCAAAATCAGTAGATGGATGGTTTTCCTCCAAGAGTTTGACTTAGATTTCATTTCAGCGAAGTCCAAGAAGTCGCTGGTCTTCGCAGAACTTATTTCAGAACTTCCGGTTGAGTCAGGTGACATTGTGCCTGAGGAATCACCTATCCGGGGTGATATGTTTTTGATTGAATCATCTGATCCCTGGTACGGAGATATACTGATCTATCTCCAGACTTTGAAGTGCCCTACCTCTGCTTCTCGTGATGAGCGTTGACGGATATGCCATCAGGCCAAGAACTATCTTATACTCAATGATACTTTGTATCGGCGAGGTGTAGATTGTATTTTGCGTCGATGCCTCACTCATGAGGAGGCCGTCATAGTGCTCAACGATTGTCATACAGGAGCTTGTGGCAGTCACTTATCTGGGTTGGAAACAACCCAAAAAAATTTACGAGCAGGTTACTTCTGGCCCACGCTTATTAAAGATTGTATTGAGTCGGTCAAGAAGTGTCATCCATGCCAAATCTTCTCACGGAAGATGAGGGCACATCCAGCTCCGATGTTTCCTGTTATCACCGTCGGTCCCTTCACCAAGTGGGGGATAGATTACACTACATGCAACCCCCCGTCAGCAAGGGGGCACCGCTATATCATTGTGGCTGTTGACTACTTCACTAAGTGGGTCGAAGCCACGCCGACGTTCAAAGATGATGGAGAGACTACAACTCTCTTCTTATTTAACCAGATTATAGCACGATTTGGAGTCCCGAGAGAGATTGTCACTGACCATGGAAGTCACTCTTAGAATCAAATGATGACCGAGTTAACGTCAAAGCTTGGGTTACGGAAAGAACACTCATCACCCTATTATCCCCAAGCCAATGGACAAGTGGAAGATGTTAACAAAACGCTTAAGACAATGCTACAGCGAACCATCAACTCAGCCAAATCCAATTGGAATTTGATGTTATACTCGACATTATGGGCTTATCGAACATCCGTTAAGACTGCAACTAGTTTCTCACCTTTCCAACTCGTTTACGGGCTGGAGGCAGTCTTGCCCATAGAATGCCAAATTCCATCTCTGAAATTGGCAGTACAGTTACTGCCAGACACTTCTCCGCTTGAAGAACGATTAGTCCACCTTGAGCAGCTTGATGAATAGCATCGCGATGAGGCCCTGGCCAACGAGGCTCATAAGAATAGATTTAAGTGTCAATATGATAGGTCCGTTCGTCCTTAGGTTTTTTCTGAGGGCGACCTTGTCCTAGTTTACGACCAAGATAAGGACCCCCTGGGGCCAGGAAAGTTTAAACCCATGTGGTTCAGACCCTTCATTGTTAAGGAGGTGTTAAAGAAGGGTGCTTATCATCTGGTCAATTTTGAAGGGAATGCTTTGGCGGAGCCTCGAAATGGGCTCTACCTCAAGAAGTATTACTCATAGCTTCGTCACTGTGGGTAACTTTTTGTAACATATGTATAGTCTTTGTGCGATTACTTTCTTTCGTTTCTTTTGAAAAAGTGTCATGGACATGTCATTAATTTTATCTTTCATCACTATGGCAGATGTCAAGTGAGTCCGAGGTGTTCATTGGGTATGCAGACGGTGCTAGTCGGCACACGCGGAGGCTTGCCTCCGCAGCATGGGTAATCTTTACACCACAGGGTCAGTTGTTATCTTCCGGAGGAATATGCTTAGGTGACACCACAAACAATGTTGCTGAGTATAGCGCAGTTATGGAGTTACTTCGTGACGCTTTGTCATTGGGTATCTCTTGTCTCCGGGTCTATCTAGACGCTCAACTAGTTGTGTCGCAGCTAAACAGAATATACCGTGTGCACGATCCTACTTTACACCGACGATTCCTTAGGGTACGTCTCTTGGAACGCAACTTTGATTATATCACATATTTTCATGTTCCTAGGAGTCTAAATCAAATCACAGATACTCTAGCTAATCACATTTTAGATTGACATCTTGCTCACACATAAAGAAGATCATGATCAAACACATGTAAATACATTTTTGTACACATAATCCATAAAGACACATAAAAGAAATAAAAACCATATATATACATGATAAAATCCTCAGAGTACATAGATGGGCGCAAGCACCTCAAAAAGTGGGAGCCATATCGAGTCACTAGGGCTTAAGCCCTCAAAAACTATATACAGATAAGTGCTCGAGGCACATAAAAATTTTACAATTCGGCTCAGGGCCTGTGGGCCCTGTTATAGTCATGTACAGCCCAACCCAAATGCCTAAACAATCGGACCCATGTCCAAGGTAACCCCACCATATGAGTCTGCATGGAGGGCGGCAAGTCCTCTATCTCAATCATGGGCACTGTACGAGTGAGCTCAGTGAAGTTTTTCTCAACCCGCCTAAGACACCTCTCAGCCTCTCTGGCTGGAGGGTTCCCTGCTACTGCTACTCCCCTGGCGGCGGCAGCTACGGCCTCTGGCCGTGGGCGGCGCCTATTCCGCGCAAAATCGGTAGGCAACACAGGTCCCACATATGCACACAACACAACGAATCACCCATCAGAAACTCTATTATCCAAAAATATGATATATATCAAAAAAGACATAAAAATCACATATGCAAACAAAAAAAAAAACAGTACAGGTGGAGACTTACCCATCTCCCCTCACTCCTCGCCAGGAGGAACTGGTATCGCTGAATCCCTGAAAAATTCAATCCCGACATATGGGTAATCCTCGATTGCCGGAATCTGTCGCGCCAACCACGCAAAGAAATCATCATTGAAGGCCTCAGTGGTCCTCCCACCACCCTGTCACGGCAACAACGGTGCCCATCTGCACACTGCCGGGAAAGTCGCCAGATTTCCTCGTACCGTCATCCGAGGACTAAAGCATGGAACTCTCTCAAAGAAAAAGGAACACAGGATCGTCCCGAACCCGAAGTTCCTATGCCTGCGCTGACGACAATTTGGAAATTGCCTCCTCATACTCTCAAGCAATGGGGTACTCCAGTCATATATTTGTGCATTCATGCACTGGACTGCACAGTTCATCTGTGCACGCAACGCCTGATGTACGGCCGCAGAGTCGGTCATCCGCCCGATCAATGATAGGATAGTCTGAAGAACGGGGCTGATGATACTACCAACCGGTACCGAAGAGGTCGCCTGGTTGGTCCCAGCCACACAGTATTCAGATATCAACTCCGAGACTTTTCTCAGCCCCGCAGGAAAAGTCTGGAAGTTAACGGGTTCCCCTCTCCGCGAGAGGCCCGTTAAAAAGTAGATATCCTCGGTGGTGGGCACCAAGGATTTCCCCTCAATCATGAAGGCCTCTGCATCGGGGTGCCAGTAGTCAACCAAGGAATTCAGTAGCCTGGGTTGTGCGCGCATGAAAGGGCACAGGAAAAACTTCGCCAAACCACACTGCGTCAGTGTGGCCATCACATTCGGATCTGCAGCTGCTGCCTCATTGGTAGCCTCATGATCTCTCTCTCTCCAATGCACATACATCCTGCAAAAATCACAAGTCAAACAGGGGGAGTTAGACCTTGCCATGACAATTTTTCCATCATAAGGGGGTAGCCCGCGGGCTGTCTAAGCGACAGTCGCAGGTACCCGCGCGCTGCTTAAGCTCAACGCACAGGTACCCACGGGATGTCCATGGACAACCAATGTTTGCCTAGGGTCGGCCTCTAAAAGGTCGACGACCACCCCCTAAAGCAACCTAAAAACTATAAAGGAAGGATTGAAATGCAAGATGGGGGAGTTTGTACTTACTTGGTCCGAGCAGAAGTTCGTTTAGTCCACTGTAGCTCCCGGAATCGCGATATCTGGCAAAGGGGGTCTTTTGGCTCCAGAGTCAATTTCCAAATCAGCAATGGTGATAATGAGCTGTCAGCTTCTATTTATAGACTTTTTGGCCTCTTTTTGTCACCCTTTTGGCCCCTTTTATCAGTTTCTTTATACCAAAAATCATTTTGGGTGGTTCCGGAGTGATATGGAAGGGATTTGATCAGGTATTGGGACACTTTTCATTGAGTTTCAAAAAATAAAAATAAAATACACATAAGGGCGGTCCATAATTTTTTTTTCAAAAATCAAACTGAGCATATAGGGTAGGATTTCATCCCCACTGTTGCATCTCGTTGCCTTTTTTCAGCTATAGGATCGACCCCATCCGGTTGTGACATAGAACTGTCATTTCTGCTCTAGAAGTGTTGCAACTTGGTGGTAGAGCTTACCAAAACATGGATGCCCTAGGTAGTTCCTGGTTGCATTGTGGTGTCCATGCCGTTTCTGACAACTTAGCAGGCTCGGGAGTCCGTATAGTCTTTCCTGAATATGAGTTTGAGCCTCATTTGCATGGGTCTTTTTCACTCTTTGTCTTACCCTCTGGACTCCCAAAACATAACGGGTCTCCTTTTAAGCCCTTTTCAGACCCTCTAAACATGAAAAGATTGTCGAGCGATCTTGTGACCCTTCACGCTCGTTAAACTGAAATTTGAAGTCACGTCTGTCCGGCGGTAGTTTACCCCTTTTTCAGTCTGGATGGTCAATTGTACGAATAAAGGAGCGCTCTATCGAATTTTTATTCTTTAGAAGAGTATCCTCAGGTACAATTTTATTCCTTTTTCGGGCTTGAGGGACTAAATTTACGAAAAAGAAACCCCCCCGGAGTCCATAGTTAAGCTCTTTTCAGACTCCCTTGGGTTTCCATGTCACGACATGAGATCTATGATCCTTGGCCTTCCATATACTGAAAACTTTCCGAATCGGCCCTTCAGTTCCATTTGAAAGCTATAAATGAGTCAATTCTGAGCTATGGAAAATAGGAGAAAGAATTCAACTTTGAGAGAAAAGTTACTCTGGAGAAATTATTTACTTCATATTGAGTCTTCATCCCTTTTTCCTTTAAGTCTGAACATAGTGTTCAACCCCCAAGCTCTTCCTTTATTGATTGAGAACCTCATTGTTTCTCTTTTATGAGCTTGCCTTTGGTGGAGGATTGAAGTGATGAAGGCCCAGCTGGAAGGAACTTAGTTTCTCGGTTCCGAACCATGCTGACACGAAAGTCTGTAACATTTTCACTTCTGCTGATCATATATTAATATAAATACTTTTTTCCCGTCCAATTAATATCTTGCAAATATTTGAATTATTATTCCATGGGCGTATTTGTCATGTTTATTAATGGACTATTCTATTGAATGTGCTAACATCATTTATTATCACCATATGCTTGCTTTGCTTGGCTGTTGAAGACTAGTTGCAGGAATATTAATTTGGGTCAAGTGCTCAATGGTGGACTTCATCAAACGTCTGGATGAGGTAGGCATTTTATCTTGTCTTGCCAGCATATTTGTTTTCATAGCATACTTGAGAATAGATTTGATTTCTGCAGTCATTTCCTCCTGTTGTGGTTTACCCTAGCCACAAAGATATTTTCGTAGTAACAATAGGCCATAACAGCTAGTGTGAGA
>CBVK0101468785.1:0-18349 GCA_900067695.1 Picea abies | reverse complement strand
GGAAAATTTATAGGCTTATGAAGTTCAATAACTAAAGGTATTTCACATGCTTCTTCTTAACACCTTAAGTTTTTGAGTGCTTCTGCTCATCATGGTAAGTGCATCTAAGGTTTTTCTTGTGATGGAAAGGTTTCAATACTCCATGGTTTTCATAGTAATCCAATTAGTTATGTTTGCACGAGCTATGTGTTAATATTTAGAAAGTTTTTTTGTGAGAGGTGATCCTCTTGTGAGGAATTCTAATTTTTTAAAGTCCTTGAAGCATTCTTGAGATTAGACATGTAAAAATGATTATCTACAAGCTTTGAAGTCCTAGCAATTTTTGCATCTATAACAAAATATTGTTTTCCATCATCATGATTCTAAACATTTTGCATATTATGAAGTTCATGAAGTGTTCACAAGTTCCTCAAAGAAACATTTTTCAAAACTTGTGAGCAGTGTGAAACTTTTCCAAAGGTCAATATTTAAGAAGTTTTTGGAAGTTGCACAAGAATTTTTAGGAAGCTGGGAAAACAACTTTGATAATTTTACGACATGTGACAAGCAACTTTGAATATCTTGCAACATGCAACAAGAAACTTTGAAAATATTGTGACATGCAATATGAAACTTTGAAAATATGATGACAAGTGGCATGCAACTTTTAAAATATTGTGATATGCGATATGCAACTTTGAAAGTCTTGTGACATGCAACAAGCATCTTTACCAATCATGCAAATTTTGAACTTGGTATGAAATGCAACAAGAAAATTTTGGAAGTTGTGATAAGAAGTTTTCATAAGGTGTGACAAGAATTTTTCAGAAAGTATGACAAGAACTTTGAAAATATTGCGACATGCAACACATATTTGAAAATATTGTGACATATAACATACATATTTGAAAATATTGCAACATGTGATACGCAACTTTGAAATTCTTGTGACATATGACAAGCATATTTTCCAAGCTCATGAAATTTGAACTTGGTGCGATAAGTAAAATTTGAAGTTGTTGCGACATGTGACACGCGAACATTGAACTTGGTGTGATAGACAACATGCAATATTTTGTGACTTGTAAAACACATATTTTAATATTTTCAACATAAATGTTGATCCCAAACTCTATTTCATGTGATCTTTATACCATTGGAAAGGTCTTTCCAAGATCTACAACTTTACTATTATCAATTTTAGGAGATTCCCTACCATTTGTTTCATATTTGTAAAATGAAAATATGGTCACGTTGTCAACATCCTGAAAACCTGATAACACATAATTTCAACTATTGCGTTCACAAAATTATTATCAAAGTGACCAATGTCATAACCCATGAAAAGATATTGAAATCAGGGAAGTAAACATGAAAACCTTATTAATTTTTTAATTGAATTATTTATGTTAAATGCATTTTTCTAAAATATAATTCGAATTTTTGTATATTTGCAACGTACATATCTTGCGAAGATGAAATTTTAGGTACCGACACTGAAAAATAGATTATACATTTTAATCCAAGGAAATTATCTATGAAAGAGTGAATAACAAAAACATGGATGTTAAACATCATGGTGAGGAGGAAGCACCAATACACATTAGTAGCTTTGAAAATGTTATCTACAGAGTCATTCTCGTCTTGAAATGATGATAAAAGAGAGCACTTAAATGGATGTATATGTAACAACATTAAAAGCATGAAGTACCTATGCATGGAAAATGATCAGATATGGAGCCAAAATAATAAATGATGAAAACTTGTAGCACAAATATTGAGCATGGGAGCACATAGAAGTTATACATGTCTATCAGCAAACCTAAGAAAAATGATTTGTACTACTCATTACTACAAAGGAAAGAAATTTATTTTATTATTATTCATTTGAACATTCTCCTAAAGCATGTATTGAATGGTCAAATGGGGAAAGAGGTGGAACCAAAATTAATGTAAAGTTAAATATAATAAATTCATCTTGGAGAAGTGACATGAATATGTGAAATGAAAAATTACATAATTTGGAAGGTTAATAAAATGAGAGGGGAAGTTTCTTGCATAAAATTTAAACTACCACTTAGCCATAAGGACAAGAGAGAAAAGTTATTTTTCAAATGGATACAATGTTAGGAAATTCTGCTTCCATGCTAAACCTAACAAAAGAGAGGAAGACAGATTTAAGCTAGAAAAAATAAAATAAAAGAAAACACACAGTACACAGAGATTTTACGTTGGAAACCCAAATGAGAAAACCATCATTCCTTGGGTGTCTTGCTCTCTTGTTTTCTTATTCATTCAGAATAAAAGGTTACATGTCTAACCTTAATATGCTTAGTCTTGGAATGATAAGTTGGGTTCTTTGCCAGAAATATTTTGGTTTGACTATCACAACTTATCTTTATATCTCTCTGCCCAAACTTGATCCCTGAACATAATTGTCGCATCCATACTACTCCTTTTCTTCCATGAGTGGTTTCCATGTATTCAGATTCTATTGTTGACAAGGCTATGATCACCTATCACTTACTCATTGAGTTGATTGATCCATTGAACATCTTGAACAGATATCCATTGGTTGACCTTCGTTGATCCATATCTCCATCCCATTCGACGTCGACAAATCCATGTGCATCGAGGAAGGCTAGGTATTTATATCGAGGAAGGAGGGAGGGGCTTAGTCGAGCAGTCTGGTGGAGGTGACAAAGGAAATAAAAAGATGGTAGTGGAATGGTACACCTAGGGAGATCCCAATGCCAAGTTGTTGTCCTGAGGATATACCTTGCTTAATGAATCATCATAATATATGCCATACCCATATATTATGGAATGTGTTGGAAGTAGATTTATTTTCCCTTTCAATGAGTGTATATGCCAGGAAATATGTTTGAAACTTGGGTGAATTGGTAGTCACAGCCCAAGACTTGTACTTATGTGAGAGGGTCAACCATAATTTCATTTTGGGGATACGAGAAGGTTGTCTGGCAATCCTGTCTGCGCGTGTGACTGAAGCTAGGTGATGGTTGGAGTGATCAGGCAGTCGTCGTCCTATCACTAGTTTGGATAATTTTTTATTACCGATGATGCCTAGGGATGCATGCCCTCATTCTTATATGATTTGTTGATTTATGTTGGAATATATGGTCGTGAGGAGTTTGTACATAATGATACTAGTTTGGACCAACCGTTGCATGCACTAGTCTTAATGGTTGGGGGCATCGTGTATGTGGATTCTGCACCCCGACTTGATTTGACCTGTTTGGTTATTGGAGTGAATCGACCCCTGGTGGGTTGCTACGTGGCTCTATGCATAATCCTTCAAGCAATGTTGGCCCTGGGGGCTCGGGATCAAGTGCATCTGGTTCTGGAAGTATCCATTAAAGGAGGAGTTCATCAATGTTGGTAGGATTTAGTTCATATGACTGTATGAGATGGGGGAGAAATGGGTGGATTTCGATGAATGACTATTGGGGGCTTATAAAGTCAATCGTGGGATTTAGAGAAAGTGTAAGTGGTTGTGAGGGAGTTCACTGAAAAATTTTGGTACTGGTGGTAAGGGGGGTGGATGTTGGCAGTCACAGCAGAACTTTAAATATTTACGGTGTGTGTTGCACCTTTTATTGGCTAACCAACCTCTTGCGCAAAGATATATGATGTGAGGTACGATTTCTCTAACTCTGAATCATTGGCACATGACCACCTCCACGATTATCCATTCTCAGTAAGGTTCCTGATGCACAACCCACCATCATTCAGGGGTACTGACCAACATTGTATCAAGGGTGCATAATCTATGATATTTTGGAATATGTTGTATCCATGCAATTAACGTGTCCACAGGGTCTGAACCATCATACCAATAAGAGCCAAAGTCTTCCACGCTCTCTTCTATCGAGATATGTGTGCACCTCCTTGTTGATACCTCATAAATATTATTCTTCCATCTGTCTAGAGAATCCTCATAATCTATGTCAAAAGATTTCACACTTCTCTAGATAAATTCTACATCTACGGTGGGGTTTATGTAGTCCTTCCTACACCCCGAGACCTTGTAAATATTTTTTATGCCTGAGCTCCATGCATCCTCATCTATGGGATCATTTTAATGGTCGCCCTCAAATGGTTCTAGCGGCACAACCATGCGCAAGGTGTCAGTTTCCAAGGACATCTGCCTCTTCTTCAATTTTAATATCACATTATTGTCAAAGGCTCAGTCGATCCCCAGCCATGCAGGATATGGATCAGACTCATCCATGATCTCGATGACTTCAAATTTGACCTTTGTTTTCAATCCTTCGATGTTTACTTATGCATGCTCCAGTTAGCCTATGGGATAGATTTTGTTTTGATTAGCTAGCCAAATATGGATGGGCGACCAAACCAACTTAGGCTTACCCATCACTTCCCAATACTTCTTGGGTAAAATGTTCACATCGGATCCTAGATCCAACATGACTTCATCCATGTCGTACCCACCAAGCTATGTTGTCATCTTAAACTCTCGACCACTGCATTTTTTCTTGTTGACCTAGAAAATAACCCTTTCTGACGATGGAGCTGATATGGTGGTATCATATCCTTATTAATTCATGCAAGAAGTTAACATCTGTGTCAACTTACTTGCAGCTTTTGTATCTTTAAGCAAGTGAAAATAACAGTGTAAGAAGGTATTCACTTGATCTTCAACTTCTTCCATGAGACCTAAGTCGCACAAGGATTTTGCATGCATTGTGCATTGCAACTCCTCCTGGTGTAGTTCATCATAAGCCTTTTGCTCAGCACGTCGTAGCATAGTCTATCTATGTAATTATTTTATCGATATTTGGGTTGCGCATTGGATTTCCTCACGCACATGAGCCTCCTCCAAATATCCCAGTGTCAAGCATTGTAATTCTTAGTGCACACGAACTTCTTCCAACAACCTTTGCATCACCCTCTATGCTTCCGCTAGTGACCTTTGTGTCACCCTCTGCACTTCCTCTCGAATATGTGCCTCTTCAAGAGACCTCCGAGTCACGCATTGTAGCACCTTCTGTGCACTTTATTCTTCAAGGGCCCTTTGCACCTCACTCAAAAATTGCTTCTATTAGGCAACATCAAACTTAGGAGGGGATTGGGGTGCCTTCCTGATATTTTTTTTTGGTTTTTAACCTGAGCCTTCACCATACTTGAAGTTTTCCCCTATCTTTGCCCCTCCGCAAGTTTCTACCCGAACATTTGCTTCCTCATTCTTCTTCTTATTTTTGCACGGATTGGCATGCACCATGTTGTAGTTGGTTTTCTCATCCTCCCACTTCTTCAGTAAGTCAAGATAGTCCTCGGTTACATTCTCAGGACTATAACAATATGCACAGAGCACACACGGCTTGGTGCAAAATCATGAGACATGACCAATCTCACTACAATTAAAACATGTGAGGGACCTACCACCTCCTCCACCATATTTGTGGCCTCAACCACACCCATATCCACCTCGGGGTCCTCCTTGATATTCACCTCTATCGGCACCACCACACTCACCACCCTTTTTCTCCTCTTGTACCCAGAATGCATCCCAGGTGTTATCTTGCATTAACTAGATGGAGCGATAGTTATTGACATCATGGCCTACAAATTTACAAAACTCATAAAATGGTGTGTGAGTCATTGTATGATACTTCTTTAATGTGGGACAATGGGGTGGCACATGACCCCATTGTCTACATATTTCACACCATTCTGACTGTCTATATGGAAATGGACTCAACGTGCCTATTGCCACATAATTTTGAAGGACTGAGCACTTGTCTTGACAATGCCCCTATGAACGGCATGTAGTACACCATAAGTGCTTGCACGTGACTTTAGTCTTGGCCATATCTTACAGCTCTATTTTTAGGTTGGTTAGTTGCAACTGAACTTGTGCCAACCCGGTCGATGTCTTTGTGCCTCGAGGTGTAGCTTCCAATCGCATCGCAGTCTCGACTACCTCAGCCTGAGTTGTCACCTTTTGTTGGGTGAGTGGGACTCGGATACGAGCGAGTAACCCCGTAATGAACCACTCTTTGTGTTGAAATTATTGGATATAGAATGTCAACCTATCCAACAAGATTTTGAACCATTGGTCATAATCCTAGACAGTTTCTCCTTTCTACTTGACCTCCTTGATTTTCATAATGCACTGAGATTCTGACTTCGTCTTTTAAAACTCTCAAAGCAGATCTTGATTGATCTCATCTAGGGACCTCACATGTCCCGTTGGCACAATAGCCTTGTATTTCATATACCACATCAAGGCTTTATCCCTGAACGTAGTCTCTAGTTGCACAATCTTAGTCGTGTCATCTATAACCCTATTTACAAACAAGATGGCTTCACAAGTGATCTGATGTTGCTCTGCATCATCCTTACCCATTCCATGGAACATGGGTACCCTCAGTGTACTATCTTGATTTTCCATCTTTGAACTAGTGCTAATTCCTCTTCTTCGACTATTATTGGATGGATCTTTCCACAACACTATTTCTTGGGGTAAAGTGTTGTTTACTTCACCTTCTTCTTCACTTGTCTCGTCACTTCTTTCTTCCTCTTCCTTTCTTTGACTCCATTCTCTTCACTAACTGTTGTGTTTTATTCTTGATTAAAAATGCACAAGGGGGGTGTTAAAAAGGGAGGGTAAGACCATCTTCTTCTTAAACTTCTTGTGAGGTGATCCAAAGAGCTATCTACTTGCATCCATGCAATACCATCCAATAATATCAACTCATCTCCCCCACCATGAGGGGAGACTACATCTTCCTTTTCTTCTCATGCACCAACAATCTAAACTTCTTGTGAGGTGATCCAAAGAGCTATCTACTTGCATCCATGCAATACCATCCAATAATATCAACTCATCTCCCCCACCATGAGGGGAGACTACATCTTCCTTTTCTTCTCATGCACCAACAATCTGTGCCCTCTCTTCTTGACATGACTGCACACCAAAAATGTGCACTCATGATTCTAAGCCAATCCATGCACTGCCACTGTGTGCATCATCTCCTGGTCCGATATGGGCATTGTCACCTTGATCTGTGCATTTCCACCTTGATCTTCACACTGCCACCTTGTGCAAAATCACTCTCTCCACTCAGCACATGACTTCTTTGCACGTCATCCTCTTTCCTTTTCAGCGTACTTCCACTATGTTAAGTGCCAAATTCTCTTCTGATTGGCACCTCACTGTACTACATGAAAACTTATCTTCTTGTCAATGCATAACTGTGTGACTCTTCCTCCCCTTGTGCACCACACATGTGCACTATCTTCTCTCTTAAGGTTGTGGCATACCACAACAACCAAAGGGAACAGCCTTCATCACCTAGGCCCTTAGTACCACTACTATCACTACTGGTATCTTCGACACCAAGCCTCTTCACAAGCATGTCCTCACTTGTGCCCCACTTTGACACAACATCCTCTCCCACACCACTGCCTGGTGTGAGTTTCCTCTTCATGCTGGGCCAACACCTTGTTGTGCACCCTTGTCTAACTCCTCTCTACTCCTCTACTCAAATTTTTCTCTCGGCTCATCTCTTCTTGTGTATCTCTCCACTGTTTTTCTCCTCTGCTCTTCTAGGTCCATTATAGTTCTCACCTCATCTCAACAACCTCTTCGATCCTTCTCAATGGATCCATCTTCTAGCTCTTTTTCCCCCACATTTTCCAAACCCCCCCTAGTGTTAGGGGGTTTACTCGACCATTTTATCAAGCTCCATGTGCATCATTATTCTTTCCACGAACAACATCTTGATCTAAAGTGGAATTTCTTCTAGCATCTACTTCCTTGGACCTTCTTCGAACTTTCTTTCAGCCTTGTTGAAAGAATCACTATATTCTATATTGAATCCAACAACTTATCCTTCCTTCACTCAGGTGAACCAAAAATCAATAGCCCGAGTCCATTGGTTATCTAGCACCTTCAAGTTATCAAGCTTAGCTTGATCTCAAACTATTGGCTCCACTGGCAACGCAGTCGAGTTGACTTCATCTTGTCTCTTTAACCATTTGTGAAATTTTGTGAAGAAGAGCTCATCCATGTTCAAATAAAGATATTTGCCTTTCCATTTTTTTACGTTCACCCGCAATCCTTGCATCTATCGCAAGGAAAAATCATCTTCTTTCGCTTCTATCTAGTCTTGAATCTTCTCCTTAGAAATATTCCAACCCATTTTTATTTTCCTTCATCGATATAAACAAGAATTCAGGTCCATTTGTTGGGTTTGCCTTTGGTCCACGCTTTCACACGTTCCATCGTTCTTAATGTTGGAGATTTTTAGACCCGTGGTTTATCTAGATTTGTCCAACAAAAACCCTAAAGCAATGGCATATCAATCCTCAGCCAAGGATGAGGAAGGTCTCACCCGTGATGCAGAGAGGATCACATAGACCATAAGGTCTTATGACACAAATGAAGGATTAAACATATGAAACATTACTGCAATTGGCATCCATGTAACTTGGGTATGATAATCTATTTAGGACTAAGAATTGAAACAATACACACACATATTCAACTCATTCATAACAAACACAGAGTAGATCAAAACTGCCATATCTTTATTACTGAAAGTATGCCATCACAAAAGAGACATATAGTACGCTAAACAGTTGTTATGGCAGTAGAAGAACTTCACATCATTACTATATCATACAATGGAAATACAACATAATGTGCCATGCGCCTTGCATTAGGACTGAGACATACCAAAGACACATGAATATATTCAAAACATAATAGCATTACAGCAAGATCAGAGTGATATTAATACTAGTAGCTAAGCTAACTCAAGGACTCTTAGACTAGTTAGATAGCCAATCAATCGAATAATCAACCAACTCACTAGCTAGCTAACACTCGGTCTAAGCTTAGAGCTCCCTTTTATACATTTCGTTGCTGGGGAGCACCGTCTCTTTTTGTTCTACTCCACTCAATTGTCTGGTCCAACTGCCTCACATGTTTTTGGTGCCTACAAGAACTCCACGTAGATTTTCTACATTAGGGGTAATCTTAACTGCCTATCCAGCTCATCTTCTAGTCATGCCACATCTTTGTATGTTGTTGTTAATAATCATTTGGGCATATTTCTTGATGATTCCTTTCTTGATTTCGGCAGGCATCTTCTTGGAATCTGACACAATTGACAAAACTCGGATAGGCACACACTTGGTAGTATTTACATGTGGCGCACTATGGGAAAAACTCAGTCTGATGCGCATTTTATTGCATTCCTCGCACATATCCTTAGGTGCATGCAAAACTATGGAATGAGCACATGCAATTATGTTTGTGCACACACGCAAAATTGAACCCAAAACTTCAGGTGCCAACAAATACGTGCAAAACGGCTAGGGGAGAAATGGTCATAATGAAAGGAGTTCAGATTGGAACCTTATACAATTTGTTGGGGAATGTCAACTCATTTGGACGCAATGTTGTTTCTGAAGTCGACTTGACTCGACTAAGTTAACACAAACTGACTCGACCATGTTATGGCACCAAAGAAAGGGACATATTTGTGAAAAAGGACTTTGAGCTATGCATAACAAAGGTGTGGTCGAAGGTTTTATTGATTGTAATTTAGAAGTCGATTTTTGTGAACATTGCATATATGGAAAACAAAATCAGGTTAGATTCCCATCTAAAGCTACAAGGGGAAAAGGGATTATGGAATTGATACATAGTGACATGTTTGGGCCTATATTGTTCCATTCACTTGGTGGATCCTTGTATTATGTTTCCTTCATAGACGGTTTTTCCAAGAAGACATGGATATATTTCCTAAGGAAGAAATCATAGGTTTTTGAGAAATTCGAAGAGTTTAAATCTCTTGTAGAAAACCAAACAATTAAGAAGATCAAGGTGCTAAGAACTAACAATGAAGGTGAATTCTTTGGAAAGGATTTTCAGAAATTTTGCAAGCAGTGTGGCATTGTATGCCAAAATACCACACCATATACCCCACAGCAAAATGGAGGTGTTGAAAGAATGAACATGACATTGATGGATAAGGAAAGGAGCATGCTTAGTGGTGTCGGGCTCGCACAAGAATTAAGGGCAGAGGTAGTTGACATTGCAAAATATTCGGTAAATAGGTCTCCTTCATCAATGCTAGTCAACTCAACTTCACATGAGGTATGGTTTGGTAAGAATCCTTCGCTTTCACATCTTAAAGTATTTGAATGTGATGTGTTTGTGCATGTTCCCAAGGAAAAGAGGAACGAGTTGGATAAAAAGGTAGTCAAGTGTGTTTTCATCGGATACAAGGATGGAGTAAAAGGATATAAGCTATGGAATCTGTTGTTAAGAAAGAAAGTGTATAGTCAAGATGTGGTCTTCAGGGAAGTCATAGGAACTTCCAATTCTCAAGAGGTTCAAATGGAGAAAGAACCAGAGAAGTTTGTGTTTGAAATGAGGAATGATGAACATGATTTAGATGAGTCAATTGAATTAGATGAAGAGGTGAAACAACCGACTCCAATTGTAATGAGATCTGAATGAGTAAGGAAACAAGATAAAATGTATAGTCCACCTTATTTTTGTTCCACATTTGTGTTATATTCCACTGACGAGTAGCCTAAGTCGGTCACGAAGGTAGTCAACTTGACAAAGGGTAAACTCTAGAAGGATGTCATGGTTGAAGAAATGGAATCCTTACACAAGAATGAGACGTAAGATTTGGTAGATCTACATAATGGAAGGGAACTTGTCGATAGCAAGTGGGTATTCAAGAAAAATCTAAACATGGTAGGTCAAGTCAAGAAATTCAAATCTCGATTGGTAGCGAAAGGATATTCCCAAGTCGAGGGAGTCAACTTCGATGAGATTTTTTCCCCTACTCCAAAATTAACTTCCATTAGAGTACGAATGTATCTGACTGCAACATTTGATATTGAAATAGACAAAATGGATGTGAATACAACGTTCCTCCATGGGGACCTAGAAGAATAAATCTACATGAAACAACTTGAAGGTTTTGCAATAAAGGCAAAGAAAGAGCTACTGTGCAAGTCGAAAATATCCATTTATGGTTTAAAGAAATCACCAAAGATGTGGTATCAAAAGTTTGATACATACAACCTTAGTTTGGGATTGATGAGAAGTAAGGTTGATCACTCTGTATATTCCAAGGAAGAAGGTAGTCATTTCATATATGTATCTTTGTATGTCAATGATATGTCGTTGGTCGAAAACATCATGGACGCAATAAAGAAGGTGAAGATGCAGTTGTTCTCCAAGTTTGACTTGAAGGATCTTGATGCAATGAACTTCATTATGGGAATGAAGATCAATAGAGATTGGGTGGTTAGAAAGATTTGGTTCAATCAGAGAAAGTACATTGAAATAGTTTTGAAGTGTTTCAACACGCAAGATTGTAAACCAGTCAAGGTACCAATTCTTATAGGAGAAATACTAATTGTTAAACAAATTCCAAAGACATAAGAAGAAATAGAGGACATGGAATGTGTTCCCTATGCTAGTGATGTTGGTAGTCTAGTGTATGCGATGGTTTGCACTCGACCAAGCATTTCTCATGTAGTTGGAGAATTGAGCATATACATGTTGACACCTGGAAAAGAGCATTGGGCTGTTGTGAAGAGAGTGTTTGGGTATTTGTGCGACACAAAAGATTATGCTATATGCTACTAAGGGAAACTTGAAGCTAACAGGTAAGTAAATGTACATGGTTTTGTCAATATGTTTAGTGGAGATATGGATCGACGAAGATTAACTCGTGGATATGTGTTCAAGATGTTCAGTGGAGAAATCAGTTGAATGAGTAAGAAACATGCGGTCATAGCCTTGTCGACAATAGAATCTGAATACATTGCAGCCATTCATGGAAGAAAAGAAGCAGTATGGTTGCATTGACTATGTTCAGAGATCAAGTTTGAGCAGAGATATATGAAGATAAATTATGACATTCAAGGTGCAATATTCCTGGAAAAGAACCCAACTTACCATTTTCGAACGAAGCAAATTGATGTACAATACCATTTCATTAGAGAGATGGTGGAAAGCAACAAGGTGTTGTTGGAGAAAGCAGACACATTGGAAAACATAGAAGACTCTTTGACCAAGTCTGTGAGTGTTGTGAATTTCTCTTGGTGCAGAGAGGCAATGGGAATTGTTGCCCTAGGTTAGTGAACAGAAGTTTAGGTTCTCTTGTATCAACAAAAAAGACAACAAGTGGGAGAATGTTGGGTTGTTATATTCTTTGCAATGAAAGAACAATCATCCGACTATCTAGTTGAGGTGGATTGACTGGGTGATAAGTTGACCAACAATTTAATTTGAGTCGATGGTCAAGTCGAAGGCTGAAGTGATCAAACAGGAATTCTAAGTCAAAGTGATTGATAGGAAGTCGAAAGGTCATCCAACATGAGGTCGAGTGGCCACCAATTGAAGACCGACTAGAGGTCGATTGGGAAGTTGAATGGTACTCATCTGTAACAGAATCTTGAGATTCATAGGATTGTAGCCAATCATCTACATGTATCTATGACCATTTTGGGTGCCATGATTTAGGTTTTTACATGTTGTAAATCCTATAAATAAGGTGTGTTGTAATTGTAATAAGTTGATGTTCGCATTGAGGCTATTGGTCATGTAGATGCAAGTCGAATTGGTTGCATGGTTGTTCTTGTGTAAAGAAAGAGAGTATGATGGGGATTGTGCCTTAGGTGTAGACTAAGGTTAGTCATGTAACTCTTTAATCATTGAATGAATAAGACAACAAGAGAGCAATATTCTCAAGGAATGTAGATTTTCCTATTTTAGTTCCTAGGGTAAAATCTCAGTGTATTGTGTTTGTCATTTATTTTCTTGTTTAAATATGTATTATCTTTCCTAGTTGATTTAGTGTGGGTGTTTATTTCCTAACACCCCTTGTGGAAACTACCCCTGGCTCATCCATCTCAAATCTGCATCCATAAGTTATCTCCTAAAGAGATGGCATAATGTTGATGCCTCTATGTTTGATATAATTGTGATGAGTGATGTTTCAAAGGGCACAAATGTAAAGAACAAAAATTATTTCAAAAGTGAGAGGCCACGAATGGCAGGAAATGTAACTCTATTGTTGTGATTTGCATTAACATGATAGATGCATAAATACAAATTAAATTATTGTTGGTCTTCCCTAATGGGTGACTCTTTCTATCACCTACAACTCTTCATATTTACACTAATGTTACAATAACGCAATCCCAATGTTACATGTCCAACATTCCCCCCCTTAATTTGAAGGAGTGTTTGTGAGTCCAAGCATCATTATGAACTTTTCATGTTTTCTCTTCCAAGCACTTTGGTGAAGATGTCTACAATTTGCTCATTTGTGGAACAATGTCTCAAGTGAGTAGTCTTCGCCTCTACATGAAATCGAATCAGGTGAAACTTTGTGTTGATGTGCTTAGTTCGAACCTGGAATCTGGGATTATTGTCGAAGTTGATTGCAGAAGTATTATCAACTAGAAGAGGAGTAGAATTCACTTGTTTCTATTTTAAATCTTCAAGTATTTTTCTGAGCCACGCAATCTCTTTTGTTGCTTTTGTAGCTGCCACATATTTTGCCTTTGTTGTGGAATCTATTGAAATTGATTGTTTGCATGATCTCCAGGAGATAGTTGTTGATCCAAGACTCATGAGATAGCTTGAAGTTGACACTCCATTTTCCTCATCCACAAAAAATTATGAATCAGAATATCCAATCAAGTTGAAGTCATCCACCTTAGAGTACCTAAGTCCAAAATCTTGTGTTCCCTTCAAGTATTTTAGAATTCTTTTTGTAGCAGACCAATGTCCTTCACAAGGCTTTTGCATGAACCTAGAAAGAATCCCATCAACAAATGAAATGTATGGTCTGATGTTATTAAGATAGATAAGACATTCGACAAGCTATTTGTACTTACTTGCATCCTCAAATTCATTCCCTTCTTTTGATGTGAGTTTCAATTTTTGTTCCATTGGAGTAGAAATAGGATTACACTCAACCATGCCAAACTTGTTCAATAGTTCTTCGATGTACTTCTTGTGGGAGATGAATATGTACTTTGGATTTTGAATCACTTCAATGCCCAAATAGTAGTAAAGATGTCCCAAATCATCATCTTGGAGCCCTTCTTCAACTCTTTCTTTATCAATGCAATGTAGCTTTTATTGTTCGTTGTTATGAATAGATCATCAACATATAGTACAAGATATACAACAATTTTTCCAAGTTTATTGACAAACAAAGTTGCATCGTCAAGATTGAAATGCTTGAAATTCAATTTTAAAAGATGCTCAGTTAACTTTTCATACCATGCTCGCAATGCTTGTTTCGGGCCATATAAGGATTTGATGAGCTCGCTTACCTTATGTTCTTGTCCTGTTAGGGTCCTAACCCGCACATAGGTAGAAAAATATATTTGGATGTAATAAAGGTCAATATTAATCAGGCCTTTCAATAAAATAGAATAAGGCAAATGCAAGAAGACCTAATAGAAGCTTCTACTTCTAGAAGGATCTTCCCCTAGATGCTTCTTTTAATAGACATATTTAGTATAAATAGGAGTCGAGGGTATGAGAACCCTAGATTGGATAATATTGTAATAGAGTGTTTCTCAACTAGAGGTTTCCCCCTCGAAGAGGCCTGTGAACATTGCTTTTAGAATCAAAGTTCTATTTCTATTGTTGTTCTTATATCATTTGAGTGCTATTGTGGTGATTGTTCTGGTTATATTATTGTTATTTTTCCATTACTAGCATTTGATTTCTGTTCTGCATACTTTTTATATCTGGTATATTACAGGATCTACACCATTTTCATAAGAATCGAAAGAAATAAAGCAGTTGAGCTTCAATCTCTGGAAGAGGGGCTCAACATTTCCATATGGGAACGCTACCGCATGCTCATCATAGAAGGATATTCACAACTCATCATCCAAATTCCTCACAATATTCAATGTGGCACCTCCTTAAGAAAACTCACCACAAGTTGGAGGCTCTCCTCTACCTTGGAACGCATCCATTCCCTCCTATTCAAAATTGAAGTCATTATACCCTCTCATGTGAAACACTCATCCAAAAAACTCTTTAACCGCCTGGGGAACGACATAATCAACAAAGGGAATAATCCTATGGATTTATCATGGGACCATGTACCCCTTTATCCTATTCATAATGATTTCCTCTCCTTGGATCATGCATACCACACTCCCTCGTATAGGGTGATAGGAAAGAGACTTCCCATGGGGCTGCCACCCCATGCATCCCCTCCACATGATGGAAATCACAACTCGTCATCCAAATTCTTCACAATCTTCAATGTGGCACCTCCTTAAGAAAAATCAACACAAGTTGGAGAATATCCTCTACCCTGGAACACATCCATTCCCTCTTATTCAGAATTAAAGTCATTATACCCTCTCATGTGAAACACTCATCCAAAAAACTCTCTAACCGCCTAGGGAATGAGGTAATCGATAGAGGGAATAATCCTATGGATTTAGCCTCGGATCATGTACCCCTCTATCCTATGCATAATGATTTCCTCTCCTTGTCTCATGCATACCACACTCCCCCATATCGGGTGACAGGGAAGAGAATGCCCATGGGACTTCCACCCCAGACTTCCATGCATCCCCTCCATGTGTTTGTGCCTTCCACCCTCCTCATACCTCCATCACCTCACTTAATGGGGATTAATTACAAAACAAGTACATGTAATTTTTAGATCACAGATCCATGCAGCCTTCCTTTTTATACTCTAGTCATGATTCATCGATGGTACATCGGTCTCGCTTGGTACAACCCTCTCGTCTGAATTTCCATTATGGATTCTCCTTCTTCTTTAACTCCACTTAATAATATCCCTCGTATTCATGATGGAAAATCCCCCAACTCTTCCTCCGATTCAGTTCCATGTCATTGTATTCCTGCTATCCATGTCATTAGACTCTGTCACCTCACTTTCCTTCTACTCATCCCCCACCTCTACTTCATCTCCTCATCATTGGCTCACCTTCCACCCTCCTACTCATCCCCTTTTATTTTTATCCAAACTCTAATGGACCATGGAAGATGCTCTTTCCAAGCCCGTTGAGGTTCCTCTTGAAATCTTCTAGGGTACTCGGGCACTCGTCTTGCAGTTGTAGCAGAAGTTTCATCCGACTCTTATCTCTCCCACACTCCTCCCCACATCCAAGATGAAATATATCTTGCAGAAGTCGATGTTCGAGTCTTACGACGCTTTGTCTCAGAAGATGAGGTCCTCAATTCAATTAACTCATGGATCTTGGACACAGGTAGCACCAGTTCTCGGGTCTCCCAATACCTAAAGACTATAGACATATATTGGCATATGAAGCTCCTGTTGTGATTCTTTTTGGTTGATTACAAAGAAGAAAAGAATGAAATTATGATCCAACTCGATGAAATTCAAGCTCAACTTCGGCTCCATGACTACAAACTGAACCTAATGGCCAAACGAGTGGTGGTACTTTACCTCTCACATGTCACTCTGCCTCAAGCCTAGATGCCTCCATATGAGGGCCAACCCTCTACTCAATTGTAACGATCTTTGGTTTTCTTATTCTGTTGTTTGGTTTAGGAGGTCTTGGGATTTTAATCCCACCTCATATTTGTCAACATAGGAAAAATCAACAGAAGTATTTTTTTTCTTGATACAAAAGATAGCATTAATTTCAGTTATGTCCATACTTTTAGGTTCAAAATACAGTATTTCCATATTATCTTTAGACATTTTGATGCATTGTTGTTGGTTTGGTTTCCCTAGGGACAGACCAACGACAAGATTTTTGTACACTCATACAATGGAAATATAAATACTCTTGATAGATTACAAAAACAAAATGGTAAATCTATAAGTTTTAAACTTGTGAAGTAAATCAATGCATACAATTTTTTAAGAAAAACATTAATTGCTCAATAGAGCATACACATAGTACATAGATTTACGTTGGAAATCATTAACTGGGAGAAAACCAACCTTCCCTGGTGTTGCATCTCTAAACTCTTTATTGTATTAATTTCACCATTCGCAATAGAATATATACAAAATTTTAGGTATTACAGAGCTACCAAAACCCTAATCCCTTAATCTGGGGTTAATTTAGAAAACCGCTAAAAATAGCGAAAATTGCTAAAATAGCAAAAAACTCCTAGAGATGGATCATCAAATGCAGTCATCAAATCTGAAGCGCCTCCCACACACATGAAAATAATATAACACCTACCTAAGAGTCTCACACTTGTTGTTTTCTTTGTACACAAGGGGTCACGAGATTACAAAGTCAACAATCCAGGGCAATAATGCTCATGTTTCTCTACACTGAGATAACTTCTCAGTGCTCACAAACTTTTTCAATGAATCTGCAACATTATTCAAAGTGTCAACCTTTTCCAACAACACCTTCTTTTCTTCAACCATATCTCTCACAAAGTGATACTGAACATCAATATGATTTGTCTTTGAATGATAGTCTCTCACAAAGTGATACTAAACATAAATATGCTTTGTCTTTGAATGATGAGTTGGGTTATTAGACAAGAATATTGCACTCTGACTATCACAATCTAATCTTATGTCTTGTTGTACCAACCCAATGCCTAAACATAATCTTTGTAACCATACCGCTTCCTTCCATGCATGAGTGGCTACCATGTATTCACCTTCTATACTTGAGAGTGCCACTACAACCTTTATTTTTCTCATCCAACTGATTGCTCCTCTAAATAGGTTAAACATGTACCTACTTGTATATATTATGTGATCCAGATCTCCAGCCAAGTATGCATCAAAAAACCCATGTATGTCCAACACTTTTTCTATTGGTCTTCCTTTGTAGCAAAATCCATAACTAGAAGTGCCACACAAATACCTTAAAACTCTCTTTACTATTTTCCAATTCTCCTTCCCTAGTTTTGATATATACTTGCTCAAAACTCCCACTACATGTGCAATGTTTGGTCTAGTACATACTATTGCATACATCAAGTTGCCTACCACACTAGCATATGGAACATGGGAAATGTCTTCTTATTCTTCCTCTGTCTTGGGATAGTGATCTGAATATAACTTTACACCTACATAGGAACCTAGACTGTTTTACTTTCCTGCATATTAAACCTCTGTAATATCATTTCAACATATTTTCTTTGATTCAACTAGATTTTCTTATTTGCACAATCTATTTTAATCTCCATTCTCATAATGAAGTTAGAAACACCAAGATTCTTCATGTCACCTCCTTCATAGCATCCATGCTATTTCCTACCAACAACATGTCATCGACATAAAACACTACATAAATGAAGTGATTACCAACCTACTTGGAATATAAATAGTGA
>CBVK0101468783.1:0-14353 GCA_900067695.1 Picea abies | reverse complement strand
TAACAATCATTCCTCCCAACCACCCAAGCTAAAACCGATTGACAACTCTAAGGATATTCTTACTCTAATACCATGTCAATTCCGTGGTTATGCTCAATCCAACACTAGATCATTAATATGTTAGTCCAAGGCACAAAGAAATGATTTTGTCTTCGCACATAATAACATTTTTTCATGTCTATATGATCCCCTTTTACAATCACATGGAAACACCTTGTCTCACCATATAATAATGCCAAATCTATTCTTCTTTATTAATAAATATTTATCGTAATGTTATTATGTATGATTAATAATTTTACAAGGGTATAATTAAAAATTTACAAAATTAAATATAATATTACAGTTAGTTTAAAGAGATCTTTCAACCGATTTTTATTAAGGGATTACTTCACTAACCATAATACTTATTATAATACAATACTCAACATGTTTCAGTGCAATAATACTCATGTGTATTTATACTTTCTCATAAATATTCTTAAAAATTGATTTCAACTACTCTTCATCATTATATTATTTCCTTTAACTAAATAATATATTTATTTCATAATTATAACTTCATCACATTCATTATCCCTATTAATAACTCTCACATTCATTATCCCTATTAATAACTCTCTAGATACCGAATATTCTCTTTTTCAAATACATATTCAAAAAGTCACATTTATTTAGCTTACTAAAAGCAGTTATCATCAACAAAGGAAAATGACAACTTGCCAAAGGCATTTTAAGAAATGTATAGAATAAAACTTGTCAAGATACTTTAAAAATGTACTCTCTATCAAACACTTAAATGTACAACTTATATAATATAATATAGGTTGTAAAATGTGCTCGTTATCAAACACTTAACGTGCACAATCAGAATTGATTAAAGATACTTTAAATACCTTTAAGCAATCAATCGGATTCGTTTCTCTTTATTTTCAAATATTTATCACATCAAATTCTAGATCACTCAATACAAACCCCTTTTTTTTTAAATATGTGGCATCATTTTACTTTGTAAATACGATCTTTTTTTATCATGTCATACAATCGAAATGAGATTTTATGGTATTTATTATTGTGAAAAATTTGAAGAAAGGGATTTTGGTGTTTGATAAATTTATACTTAAAATGGATTTAGATTAATTTTATAAATTTAATGTTTATAAAAATTGTATATTATATTACTTTGATTTTGATAAGTTAGTAAAATTTATATAAATATGTCGAGTATAAGCAAAATTTCTCGAGATTTGTCATTAGGGAAATCTGGTAGAGGTTAGTTTAAAAAATACTAATATTTTATTTGGACACAGAGATTTGGATCAGTTTAAGAAGTTTGATAGTTTTCTAAGACTAAACTATCTATGGACTGAATATACATATTACTGTAATAGTGTTTGCAAAATCTAAACTGTAATTATTGGAAAAAAAAACAAGAGTGAAAATCATCATAATTCAAAGAATTGAGAAGGGGGATACTCTTTATGTATCTCAATCAGGTCCTCATCCTCTTCATCCAATCTGATGGGGTTGGATGAGATACCCTCCAGAGTGGAATTATGCTCTTGTGTTGCAATTGGTTCTTGTTGGTATGTTGTCTTGTGATCTAGAACCATAGTCTATAAATTAAACACAATCTTGCTTACTGCATCAAACATTGTGTGTAATGGAGTCAAGTCCTTTATGATGGTCTCATGCTTCTCACCTTTCCCCTCTACAACCTATGCTATGAGGGATTTGTTAATCCAATATAATTCTATCATTTTGAACACCTTTGTATCTCTAGATTTGGAAAAACATGTGTCAGGCACCTAGTCTAGATATTCTACATTTAGCACAAAGTTGGGTGTCTCCCTGCTTTTCTCCTCAACTTTCTTCTATACTTTATTTGTGTTTTTCCTCATCTTCCAAAAATCTACTATGGTAGTCCCTTGCTACCTACATAGTTTAAGTCTAAGTTTTAGTGATTCTATGGCTAGGATTTCTACAATGGTGGGTTCTTATTGGTTGTATGGGATTACTACATTGCCCTTTCTCCTAAATCTCGTTTCCCCCCTTCATATCCTCTGTTTTCATCTTTATCTTTCCTCTATAGACCAGGGCCAAGTCGAACCACCTGGATATTATGCTGACGGGATGATTGCACAGAGCTGAGGAATGTTTATTGTAGATGTTGGGGTTTCCTAAGACACCCCAGTCATGCACCCCACTATACTAATCCCCAATTTTTCTCTATGAATAGGAATGTGAATAAAAAAATGACCAAAAACAATATTACCTCTAGTAAACATCCACAACAAAATGAAAAAGAACCACAGAGTAAAGGTCCCAATTGTGGATATTGGACTGACTGAGAACTCGATTAAAAAAGGGACTCTTGGCTCATATAATTTAAAAACCGAGACCAACAAGGAACTCAACCTCGACTCCATGTCAAATGACCATAGATTGAGAGCTAGGTACCCACATGTACTATGGCTTAAAGACTCCATGTCCCTCATTATCTGCTTTCCATGATGTTTTGAACTAGCTTGACGCTTTGTAGAGTTAATGAAGCCAATAAAAAATCAAGCCATCATAAATCATCGGGGAGGTGAAACAATGGTGGAGTGAACGTGGAATGAGTGTGCAGTGTAGAGCTCTGTATGCCATTTATGGTCTCACATGGAAGTGGCTCGGTGTGCGGCATTCGACGGACACCTAGGTACCTACTTGGGTTGCCACGCCATCACCCCATCCAGGGGATTTCATATCATATCATTGTTAGGCTACTTATTTTTTAATATACTTTTCATCCAAAAAAAATCATAGATTTCAAAACCTTACTCTCATCGATAAATTCATTTAAAATTATCAACTCGTGCTTTTACTTCCACTAATAAGACATCTTTACTAGGCTACATAATAATAACATAATATTTATTTTAGTTGTGTAATAGGAAATGAAACTTTTCTTGTCATATTTTTATAACATATTAAATAATATTTACAATTTAATAAGATAGACTTGTTGCATGAGAGAAAGACAATATCTTCTATAGTTCACTATGAGCGAGATGTCTAATCTTTGTATTTAACACTGACTTGACACTTAACATAAAGCGATCCAATTTAATGATTTTTAAAAATTCAAAAAAATGAGATATGTAATATTCATATTTCTAACTTAACATATAATAATAATAATAATAATAATAATAATAAATAATATTTTTTTTAAATACCAAATATTTATATACAAAAGAGTTTATATTCATTTTAATTTGAAATCTTTTAAATATCATAACTTATATTTCATTTTTTTTTTAAAAGAAAATACATATCAAACTTAAATTCATCTTAATTTAAAATCTTTTAAACATAAAATAAAATTATAAATATTTTTAATATTAAATAAATTTAAAATTAAAATAAATATAAACCAATTTAAAATGTAAAGTAATAAATTAATACATTAAAATTTTGTTGATAACATCATCTACTATTATTAATAATATTTAAACATATCCCGAATGCTTTAACGAGCTGCAGATCTAAAAGTTTTTACAACTCATTTTCCATTTACAAGGAAAGAACAGCGACCTAAACCCTATTATCATAAAAAAGGAAATAGTAAATATTAATTAAACAAACATTATATTCTTTCACTCTTTCTTATAACATTCTTCCATCTACTTTTTATATTCTCTTTCACTTATTGTATTCTTATACTTCCCCTTGCTTCTACGCGTCTCCCACTTCATATGCGTTTCTTATCATAGGGCCCACAAAATCTCCTACTTCATATGCGTTTCTTATCATAGGGCCCACAAAATCTTCCTTTCTTATCATAGGGCCCACAAGAATTCCATATTTATGAATGGTTTTTACTAAATTATTCTTTATGTTCTTTTTCCTTTTTTATTATAATCAAAGGAACATTCTACACCTTTTCTATGGGATTGTCTTATGCTTTTATTCCAAGACCTTTGCATTCACTTGATTTTGTCCCTAATGCTAATCTTTCCCTATCATCTTTTCCCTTTCAATATCCAAACGAGAAATGCTCCCTAGTTTTAGGTACACTATATTCAACTAACCTCTATCGCCACAATCACATTGACTCTTCGATCATAAGAAACTAAGGCTAGGGTATGTACACTGGAGGGGTAGGGTATGTACATTGAGTTTCGAAACTTAAGTAGTTAAGTTTATACATAGAGGAGTTCATTGTCCCACAAAAAAGAGAGTCTCATATATTAATTTAGTGTCTGATTAAGTTGTGACTTTAAAATCATATATATATATATATATATATATATATATATATATATATATATATATATATAATATATATATATATATATATATTACTATTATTATAATACAAATTTTGACATGTTAAGATTAAACCAAGATGTTATGTCGTGTAGACAACCTCAATAAGGTAATAATATGTGTTTGGAATGTTCATGATGTTATCTTATAAAGAAATATCTAGTCACTAATTAGCTTAAGTAGCTTAATATAGTAAATGGGATTTTGCATCTTAGTATAAGTGAAATCAATTTATTGATAATGTTGCTATTAATCTTAGTAGCATGAATAGAGTCGTTTATCGTTCCTTTGGATTACATTCAACCTCATGGTAAAAGAAATCTAGGCATAGTCTAATCATGTCTAATCATGTGTAGGATTTCTAATATTCACTCTAATGATAGAGTTGAAATTACAATTAAAGATGCAACAAGTTGATAAGAGTGTTCCTTTTATTATAGTGTATAGATTTAGCATATATATAAAAGGAACCACCATATTTTTAACATTTTCACATAAGAAGACAGTTTGTAGATAAAAAAAATTGGAGGATAGAAGAAAAAAAAGTAACAAAAATATAATAAGAATTAGCTTTAAAGAGATACCATAGCATGATTTTGCAACCCTTCCCTTGTCCAAGATTCTAATCCCTTGTGCCTTCAAAATAAAAATCAAAAGAAGAAAGAATTCATAAATGGATTGGTGAGATAGATTAGAGATACAATTTTGTTGTAATAGTAACAATGTAACCATAAACCTATGATGAATTGAAACTTGCAAATGAATTGAACTGAGAATATGAGGAAGGAACCCCTTTATTAATGAAGTCAATCTCCTCGATATTTCTAAGAGTAATGAAATTACATAAATTTAAGTTGTTAGAAAAGGTCGCTGCTTCTCGGGTCTCTATGCATCAACTTTTTTGTTAAATTGTTTAAGAAATCGTAGGGAACTCGTGAAGGCTACCATGTTAGTATCGGAGCACCATTGCTAACCTTTATTCTCATGGGTCGTTATTCTTTTATTATATGTGTATGTTATATGTTCAACAGACTGACTAGTGAACGTCCCCCTATACAAAAGAACATGTACATAGGGCCTAATTATGAAGAGTACTCCTTATAATATGATGGATTTTTGTGGTATAAGGATAGGATGTATTTTTAAAGAATAAATTTGAGTGAGCCTTATAAGTTTCTCTATTGGATTAAAGAAGATGTATGTAAACTTGAAACAACTTTCCATTTGGGTTGATATGAAAGGTGATGTTTCAATATGTTTGTCAAGATCTTATAGTGTTAGTAAGTTAAGGCCCGACATAGATACTAAGTAGGGATTTTACAACCAAATGATACTCGAAAAACAAGCTAGGAAGTAATCATTGGATTTCATAGTACTTATGATAATTAGTAGGCATGATTCCATCTTGGTAGTAGTCGAAAAGTTAACCAAGCCTTACTCATTTTATTATGATGAAAACTACTTATGAATTTTTTTAATGTGGCTTAGTTCTTCATTAATGAGATCTTTAGATTTCACGAGTCACCTAAAAATAGAATGCTATACAACAATTCCTTTTTTTTTTCCAAATTTTGGAAAAAAAATTAGGCATTGTTTTGAACCCAGTTGAATTTCAATACACCACCTTGAGACAAATGGTAAGACTAACAAGATAAATTGAGTCATGGAGGACATGTTGAGAATGTATGTTATGGACCAACAAATGAATTGGGAAGACTATTCACCCCTTGTTGGCTTTTATTACAACAATGGGTACCACAACTCTATCATGATGCCACCATATGAGATCCTTTATGGAAAACCCTATTGGACCCCATTGAGTTAGGATCAGTTCGAGGAATGAGTCATTTTAGGGCTTGATTTTATTCAAAGGATGGAAGAGAAAGTAGTCTAGGTGAGGAAATATTTGAAGGGAGCAAGGGATTGAAAAAAAAGTTATATCAAATCCCATAGGGTGGATCAATATTTTAACCTATGAGAAGATGTACTATGAATTCAACTTCATAAAATTTGGGCATGGATCTAAGTTATCTCCAAGATTTATTAGGCCTTCTGATGTCATAGAAAGGATTAGGTCTATAGCTTACCACCTTGCACTTAGCCTACATAGGATACATAATGTTTTTCATGTGTCAATATTGCACTACCATGTTGTTGATGAGTCTCATGTTTTAAATGGATCAAACTTGTAGGTGGTGGTGAGGGGAATTTCAAAGACGAACCACTAAAATTATATAAAGGCATGCATGTCAACTCATATGATAGCTAGTGGAGAAGTTGAAGGTTCAATTGTACAATTACAATCTTGGATTTCTAACATGGGAAGACATTAAGGGGATGCATAGAGAGTTATTGTTTTTTTTAGTGGACCATAATTTTGGGATGAAGTTTCCTAAAGAGTGTGTGTATATAGTGCGTCACATTTTGGATCCTTTTCTATCCAAATTTAGCATATATTTTCACCACAATTTGCATCAATCGTCATAGACATGGGATCAAACAAAGTGAATTTGTGTATATTGACACCTAGACATATTTATGATATTGACGACTACACCTACCAAAATTTATCATGACATGTAGTAAGAACCTCATATATGGACATATTTTGTTATAAATTCTATGTTTTATTTATGGTGTTATTCATGAATTATGATTTTTGTTGTATTAAGTGATCTTATAGATGGACATTATTTCATTATGATTATTAATTGGGGTAGTCAATTTATTTATGTTGATAAATGTGCACTCTAATACCCCTCATACTACATGAGAGATAACCATGTGATTTTCATCACATGTTAGGACTTTCAGTACAAGCACCACTTTTCCAGTGGCATGATGTTCTATTTCACTCATGAGGAAAGATCTTTAAATTGGTCATTTAGAGAACATGGTTGGTGAAATCCTTCATAAAATTTTGTTACATGATGGTCTCATTTCATGCAATGGACTTGCCCAGTTGCCTCCACAATGGTATATCAGCTTGTCACCAGAGATATTGCACACAATTTCAATTGATATTTGCACATGCAGATGGTAGATATGATGATACAACCACATTAATTCAATTGCATACTATGGTTTCTTGATGTATTGGTTGTTAGTGTTTCCTATATTGGCCATGATTGTGGTAAACATTGGTGTATTCTAATAATGTATCATAACAATTTAAATTCTTGTCCTTTTCTTAGTGATACTATGGTGGGTCATAATTATCTTTTAGATAATTGTTGTCACCTTTTGAGTCAAGTTGTACTACTAGAGACCTAGATAAGTGTAGCATGTATGTATCCCCTAACCATCTTTTACACCTTTTCATCTTCCCATCACTTCCATGAACGTTCAACAACTTCATCTCATGGTTTAATTATCATATGTCATACAACAAGGTCCTATTGGGTCACCAATTTGACATCCTTCTCACCATCAAGTCATCCCTGTGTGATCATCCTTTCACTTATTTAGTGCCACTTTCACCATAATTCTTTGTAAATAATCCGTGACAAGTTTATAAGCATCAAGTGGTTGATTGTTATATTTTATTTTCTTTTGATGAATTAATTAATATTATGGTTGATTTACTAATGATAGTTTATGAAGTGTGATTCCTATAACCATAGTCAGTCATAGTCAGTGTAGTTTACTTCATGTACCAATAGTTCACTTCATGTACTCGACATCATTTGTTGGCATACTTCTGCATATCCAACTAGAATTTGGCCACGAGGGTTTTGAAATTAGGTGTCTTAAGATGGTTCTAGGTTCTATGCTCATCAGAGTGTACCTAGGTCACACGTGTGAGCCTCTAGTTCACGATCAATTCTCTGGTGAAAATTAACAACAATTTTTCAGATAACAATATTTAAATATGATTTCTCGATAGATGAAGACAAATCTCAAATTATGAAAAATGGGTTTTGTGCAGAACACAAAAATATGTATAAAATGCAAGAGAATTTCTCAGAAAGTAAAAGAGTGTTTACACAATCAATGAAAAGTGTTTACATGTTTAATCGTTAAGTGTTATGTGTATTCATCCATCATATATATATATATATATATATATATATATATATATATATCAGAAAGTGAAAAAGTGTTTACACAATCAACGAAGAGTGTTTACATGTTTAATCGTTAAGTGTTATGTGTATTCATCCATAATATATATATATAACAAAAGAATATTCACAAATCATCTCGTGTTAGATCATTGTAGCTTGGGATCATATACATACTTTATCGATTGTAAGAGACCATTTCACATCCATTTGCTTCCTCATTCTCCGATTGATTGAATCGTTATTAACCCCTATCATAGAACTTACAAATCTCTCTATTAATAAACACTTAACCTATGTCAATCCTTACACCCAATCATATCGAATTCGCACAAGTCTGATTGCATATCCCCATTATTCTTTGTGTAGATTTTTGTTTCCAATATGATTATTTAAATACACAAAGAAGCAACCATTCTCCATTATCCTTTATTCTCATTCTTTTCATCATCGTTGCTGCTTAAAAGATTAGTTGGCTTTGAGAAGTATTATTACGATCTTTTAAAAGAATCCTTTCCTCATTCCTTCAGTGGGTGATTATTTAAATGTATGTCATTCTTGATTTTGTAATTTAGAGTATATTTATCCTTTCTTATGTATGTTATTATTTGAATCCTTTGAAATATATTCATTATCTTTTGACTCTACCCTTCTTCCTTTGTGCTCGGTGTACTCATTTGAAGAACATTTCTGAGTTTAAATCTCCATTGCATTTATTGGTGAGTTACTTTTATATTACCTTGTTTTCCTTTAATTCATTGTTTTGATTGTTTCTATAGTATAGAATCTGGCCAAGTGTGTTTAAGTTTATGTTTGATCTACTACATGAAAATCATGGAAGGATCAAGACACTAATAAGCTACTCTAGTACAATCACAAGAGCATATGTCTATGAAAGATTGTGATTCAGAGACTTTATAGAATTATTTGTTCCACAATCCAATGATAGATTTTTTAGTGTTAATTTTCAGCAGTTTGCGTTTGAATTAAAATTTGCAATGTTTAGACTGTTAGAATAGTTTAGGTTAGGCTTTAATATTGCATTTCATGTTTTTTCATTTCGAAGTCTACGAACTCCAGGATTGATAGATTTAATGTCAAGGATTGATACATATAAATAACTCGACATGTCCAAATCAACGAGAGGAAGGATGCCATATATGAAAAGCCTAAACAAATCAAAAGAGCTAGAAAGTTCAAGGTTGATGCAGTGAAAGAAAAAAATAAAAAATATAAAGCTTGAACCATTCTAACTTGCCTAAAATCCCATCTTCCCATAATCCCATGCTTAAAAATGCATATCTAAATAAAGGGACCAAGAAAATAAAAGAAAAAGGGATTGGAAAAAAAATAGGTGCAAGGAATGCTAACTCAAATCTAATTGTTCCCTCCAAAAGGCACTCATGTGGAATAAAATTCATAACTGATAGCTCTTGAAAGATAGTAAGTGAAGTCCTATACATCATCTCATGTGGCTATAAGGGTTAATTCATGAAGTTCTTGTTTTCCCTAATGTCTCATCCATCACATCACATACTCCTAATTTAGTGTCATGGGAAATGCTTCTTGGTCTTAGGATTTCCCACATGTAATAGAAGTTAATGTTGTCCTTGCCATGGTTGAACTTAGCAAATGGTAAAAAATAAATAAGTTATTGAGAATTTATAAGATGTCACTTGATGTTTACCACCTAATGAAACATATATTGAGGCATGAACCATCACTATGGGTAGGCACCACTACATTGAGATCCATGTACTTGCATAAGGAGTTGCATCTTTGCCTCCATATTTGTGTACTTTCCTCGAAATTTATATACCTACATTGGTGTAACACACACAACCCCCCTAAACCTCATTATGTTGGTGGGGTGTAAAATTTCCTCAAACTACCTCTCTCAGGGGTAACTCTAATCCTAGATCTGATCTCATAAGCCAATTTCCCTCATCAAGATATTTCCAACAACTATAAATATTCTCAATCTTGATTTCTAGGAAGAAATTTATGCCCCTTTGAAAATTCCATATTTTGTTCCTATGATGACTTCATCATACCCATGTGTCATCCACGTGGCCTGGCTCCACTTGTACCATTTGACGTCATCAGTGCATTGAGCATCCACGTTGACCCATATTACATGTAGTAGTTTATGTGGACCTCTCGTTTTTGGTCGCATGTTTTGATTTCCAAAAGTCCCGGATATCTGACCATTTAACATTCTCCAAACCTCTTAATATCCGATATCTAGAATCGAGAACTTTTAAAAGTCCCATTTATTGAAATATCAATATTTTTGGATATCCTGGTTCTTCTCGCATGGTTCCTCTCTATATGGAATCTATATTTTTATGAAATTCCATTAAAAATAAATCCCATATTTCCATATTTCTGAATAGTCCTTCACATGGGTCCCGCCAGTATCCGGATGCCACCTAGTGAACTTTGAGTTGTTTTCCTTTGTTGATGTGTGCCAAATGATAGGCCTCCACCTATCAATAAACCATTGGATGCATAATGGGTGGGTCCCATCCCCATTTCCTTATTCCCTCAAATATAACTTTCACGTCCGCTAGATCAGATGGCTACGATTCACACAAATTGATGGTTCAAATTGTTGGTGGGATTTGTATCTGCACGACCTTTAATGAGGTATCTTCGGTCCAATAGATATGATGATTGAGGTATTTTCAATCCAATGACCCATATTAATAATGACCTCGAAGATGTTCAACTCATAACACTTTCCTATTGTCTCGACTTCACCATGGGAGGACACTTATCCTTCCCACGTGTCACCCTCCACTTGGAACCTCTTCATTGGTTCCATATACTAACGTGGTTTGGGGTTTGTAGTACATGGCATCCACATCAAGTTGAGATTTCCTTCTTACCTAACATATGACGAACTGCATAGGGGTTTATGGTTATGTCGTGTTAGTGTTTTCCATACATCATTCTAACATCCAACATTTCACAAAATGCCTATCTTTCGAAATCCCAAATTTTTGGATTTATGGATGGTCAAGGTTCCACCACACCATTTCATCATCCGACATCCTACATATGATTTTTCCCAAAAGGTAATTTATATGAAACTTTGGATCTCTAAATTTATATATGGTCTGAGTTTCACTTCTTGGTTCCTTCGCTCGACACTTTGCCCATGTGATATCTCGACCATCCATTTACCTCAAGATATGCTCCTTCATCTCCATCTGTGATCCTTCCAACGGTTGAAACACTACTGGTTGATGTGTCATGACATCCGTGTGCCATCATGGCATGATATGGCATTGTTGACTTGGCATACGAGATCTAGGCTTTGTAAAAAGTCTCTTTTTGCAATATTCCAGATTTTTGGAATTTTGGATGGTCCCAGTTCTGACCATCCCAATTACTTCCTTACGACCTACCACCATGGTTCCCTATTCAACCTCCACTTTCATGACACTTGACACCATTATTATTGTGGCATTTGACTAGGTTTGTTGCCATGGAATCTGTGATTCAACACTTTACAAAAAAACCATTTATACGAACCTCTAGATTTTTGGATTTTCGGATGGTCGAGTTCCACCTCCCAGTTCCTCTATCCGGCCTCTTCCCCTATGGTCTTCCACTTATCTCTATTGACGATCCCTCTTTTTTGTGGCCTCTAACAGGGCACTGATGTGGCATGTTGACTCATCATGCTAACATGACATTTATGATCCTTGATGCTAACGTGTCGACCAATGTGGCATCCTACTCAACATGATGATGTGCCACTACTAAAATGGAATCTGAGATCCGACACTTTGAAAAAGGTCATTTTTACAATTCTTTAGTATTTCAGATTTGGGGTCCCACCTTTGGGTTCCATATCTAGGATCTAGAAATTTTTGGAAGAGTCCCTTGTTATAAATATTGGATCCTAGATCCTCTAGATATAAGGGTTCCTTTGTCTAGTTCCTCTTATATACCAATGTGCCAAGGCATCTGGATCCATCTTTTCACTAAAAACCCTTTTTGAAAATCGTTAAATCTCTAGATTATCGAATGGTCATGGTTTCTTCTCCTAGTTCTACCATCTGCTGTCCATCATGTTGAGCTCTATCAGCCTGACCTCGCTAACCAAATATCCTCCTAATTTAATGGCCTCTCACCAAATGCTAATATGGCATCCATCATCCGTTGTTGACTTGGCAATCTAGGATACAACTTTTCAAATAAAGCCCCTTTTTGAGGATTTTTGAATCTCTGAATATCTGTATGGGCCGCATTTCCTTCACTTCAATGTTCCAACATCCAACTCCCTACTCCTTAGATTTTCAGCTGACTTCTCCATGTAACCAACTACATGGGATCCACATCTTCCCTCCCCCACACGTGCTCCTATTATCCCGACGTCACAGACCTCAAGGTTCCTCTACGTCTTAGATCCATGTTTGGATCTGGATTTTTGAAAATTTTGGTCGATAGGTTTCTATAGATGTTTGTTATTTGGATTCGAGGTTCCATTGTCGAGTTCCATATCTAGTATCCAAATCTTTTGGGAAATACCCTTGTTGGATATCTCAGATCTTCGATAATCTGGATACATGGTTCTATGTGGTCGAGGTTCCACTTAGAAGAGATTAACATGCCAAGGACCATACAAATCCATATTTCTATTCTATAAAACTTTACAGGGTTTACATAGTAACAAGGAGTCATGATAACCTGAATCCCCTACAATTAGCTTCTAGAAGAAAAATGACCAGATAATAAAACATTGTGCATACATGGAACCTCATACATCAATTCCATTTCTCATTTCATAAATATTTCATCCACTCATAGGAAATCATAGATAGATGATAACTTACTATGGATACATGAAAGTGCAAGGTACACATTCATTTCCTTCCCTTATAGGGTTTTTACAAAAAACCATACTATGCCATTGATTACACAATCATTCATATTTACATATTTTTACAAGCATCAAAGAGAGCACAAGGGAGATTTCTCTTTCATAATTTATTGAAAAACCACACTAATTGAGGGTGAGCACTTTTCCACCCAACCATAGGCTCAAATGCACTAGTCCTCTCTACAATCTGGCCATCCCTATTCTAAGCCATGATCCCATCATGTGAACACTCAGGTTATCAAAGCATATGGATAATGTAAAGGCCACCCTCCTTCACATCAACACTGGCATAACCCTTTTTCACCCATCATGCCCTGGGCCTCCATGAGGTTTCTCATATTCCTTCCTAGCTAGGATTTCCTCGGCATCAGGGATTCCTTTCCATTATCTATCAAGAATCAATCTCATGACCCTCTTAGTCTAGGTTGGGTTCGAGTCCTCTGATCAGTCACATGAGCTATTTTTCTTATCTCTCTCTATCTAATCTATTAATGGAGTCCTTCCATCATGACCCTCTTAGTCTAGGTTGGGTTCGAGTCCTCTGATCAGTCACATGAGCTATTTTTCTTATCTCTCTCTATCTAATCTATTAATGGAGTCCTTCCATATTTTAGTGCATTCTCTCCTCTATATCATTCTTACCAAGTCTCCATGAGAACTCTCTCTCTCTCTAGATTCCCTCTGGTGCAAACCCCCTTCTCTCCTAAGGGCTGTGTGACCTCCCGGTCAGGATCTTCAATTCTGGAGTCGAACGACCCTCTGAAACCTTGTTGGTATTGTTTTGTGTTAACCACAGGTCCTCTCAGCTCCCTGCGCAAGATTCACGATACCCACAATATTCCCTTTCTCATTCTGTGAAATCTAAGAGTTGGTGTTAGTGCCTTTTCTCTCAGCCCTTTCTCAGATGTGACCTTGGGCGATGACCTCATGCCTACACACGATTGTGGGTGCACTCAAGTGTGTTTTGGTGTCAAACCACTTTTCACCCTACAATTCACCCTAAGCCTCCACGTGCATTTTCCATAAAACCATGGTCTCAATTGTGGCCCACCCTCAATATCATAAATATCGAGCACTTTCT
>CBVK0101468768.1:0-13069 GCA_900067695.1 Picea abies | reverse complement strand
CAAAAGAGGCCACATAATAACCCAATGCTTGGCTATAAAAAGCCATGAATGACCACCATTTTCTCAAGGAATTATTTGTATTGTTATGTTGCTGAGATTGCTAAAGACTCATTCTTTGGCAATACACATTGTAGGTTGCATTTCATAAGCTATTCACCCCTCACTTGAGTGAATAAGCTTGGAGTTCTTTCACCCACATTTCCATCTTTTCTTTGTAAGGAGAGCAATCAGTTGAGGGCCTCAAGAGCCTTCCATTGGAGAGGGAAGGGACCCAAGTCCTCTTTCTCCATTTTGTATCTTTGGATTTCATCAATCAGATCAGCTAATACATTGGTGATATTGGTCCATTTACATTTGTTTTTCATTTTCTCACATGCTCATAGTCTTAATTAGTTTTAGTTTGATTTTTGTTTATAACTTAGTTGTTTTTCTTTCTAACCTTTTACCTTACAGCTGTCATGCCTAGCAGAGCCCAATTGGGCATGTAAGCACTCATAATTTTCTCACACGGTGACAAATTGGGTGCAAACAATAGCACTGCTAAGTGTTTATCAATGGATGGAACATTGTGGATCTACAACCATTTGGTGCTTTCAATGAGGTTTAATTAAAGCATGTAAGGAACAATAAGTTGAATGTTTTCCTGAAGCAACTCTAGGGAATAGAGAAATTGAGTTTCATTTGCATTATGGATACCATGATTGGTGCTTGAAAGTAAAGTTGGATAATGGGCTTCCAATAGCTAAATCTTGGAGCTTTTTGAAGAATTTTTGAATTATATATGTATAAAAAAGTTCACCGAGGACAGTGAAAAAATAAGATGAGGGGATTGTAATATCCCCTGGTAGATCCCTCGGTAGAGCCCCAGTTGTAAATATGAATTGTAAAAATGTTTGTTAGGCTAGTGAGCCGAGTTATAATAAGATAGGAGGCTTATGTGATGATTAGGTCAGGAGCCTAATATTTTGTTTGTATATGTAATTATGTAGATCATTAATAAAAATATAAACTTTGTTGCAAGTAGACCAACCACGAAGAAGATTTATGGGGGACTAAGCTCCACTAGGTAGGGTAAGGAAGGGGGGCTTAGTATTTGGACCTAGGGGCTAAGCTAGGGGGCTTACCTCTAGAGGAATAATATTTTAATATTATTTCCTGAAAACTAAGGTGAACATATTATGTTTTGTTATCCTAAGTTCCTAGTGGCTGGGGATGTAGGCTAAATGGAGCGCATGCAGCTCCAGGAAGACAAGTATTGACCTAGGCTCATGCAGTTAAAATCTAAAGAATCAGTTGTGTTGTGGGGGGGCTTTCCATTCTCGACCCACTATCTAACCGTGAACCGGGGCATCCATCACGGATCTTTGGAACCAGTAACTCATGATTCAATCGTGCTAGTAGTTCGTTGGTCATTTGGCCATCCTCTACATGATTCATGAGGCCATTCTCCCATCCTTCATCTAAACCCGAGACCTCAGTGGTCAATCTTGGATAACCACGCATCTCTTAAAAGGAGAACAAAAATCCAACCTGTGTGATTCTGTGAACCCAGTCTATCTGCACTCGCAGAGATGATTTTGTACCTGAAATATTTTGAGTTGTTTCCTTCTGTGGAGAGTCAGGTTGTGTCACAATTGTTGGCTATTGCGGCCATGCAGTTCCTGGAATAAGTGTGGCTTGTTTTCTTCACTTGTTTCTTACTGAGACTTGATATTTCCTATTGTTCGATTGTTGTCTTGTTGGGTGTCCATACCTGTTTTTCCCTGTCGTTGTTGTTGTCAACCATACCCAGTTGTAGCGGGTCAAAGAATGGTGATCAGACATGTAAGAAACTATCCCAGGTGAGAGAGTCTATTGGGAAGTAAGTTCTCCTGGAAGGGAGTCCCGTAGCAGCCATAGTACTCTGAGACTTATGGTCCATCCTGTTTCTGAAGCCTAAGGTAAGGGAGGTGTACTGGCCGATGGACTTGTTTTAGTGATGGTGTATCCTCCTAGGGTGGAGAAAGTGTGTGGAGAATGAGGGTCTATGTTTTGTGGGTGTAAGTGGCTCCTGGGATAAAATATCCTTCATGTTGCTTCGTGTAACTTCCTTGTTGTCCTTGCTAAGCCTAGAATTCCCTTTCCCGGTGGATTTTAGTCCCAACTCGGGGGTGACCTACTGCTGAGAGTGATGAACAACAAAGTCTAAGGCTGGGAGGTTCATGGAAGGTCTGCACGCAATTGGTGTATTTACTCCAGTTAAAATATAAGTATCATTTATGTGTTTAATTATGTATTTTATGCATATTTGGATTACTGGAAATGTGTCATTTGTTCCGTTGCATGTGGACTTACTGTTAATTTCAATTGCATCTGTATGGTAGCAATAATTATGTGTTTATTGTGAATAAGTGTATTAATTTCATTAAAATGCATGTTATATATATCATATAAGTGTATATTCCACATGGTAGTGTTACCTGGCTTGTTGGAAGGCCAGGTTTTTTGGGTAACGTTATCAAAGCTTAGTGAAGTGTCGTGTTGGTGGCATTGCCCAGTCTCTGGAGGGTCGGGGATGTTACACAACTGGCGTTTATCACAACCTATCATCCTAAAATCGATGGTCAAACCGAAAGGGTGAATAGATGTTAGAGGATATGTTATGAATGCATGTTATGCATAAACCCAAGAAGTGGAAAGAATATTTACCTTGGGTAGAATTTGCGTACAACAATGGTTATCAAGAATCATTGAAGATGAGTTCATTCGAGGCTCTGTATGGTAGGAAGTGTAGAGTCTCGGTTAGTTGGTACAATCCAGTCGACAAAGTTACACTTGGACCAAAATTACTAAGGGAAATGGAGCAAGCCATAGTTCAAATAAGGAAGAATATGCATATTTTCCAGGATAGACAGAAGAGCTATGTTGATTGAAAGAGAACCCTAGAGAGTTTAAAATAGGAGACCATGTGTATCTCCAGGTGAAACCCAAGAGAAGTTCCCTGAAAATGGGGATTTTTGCTAAGTTGTCTCCCCAATATTGTTTGTCATTTGAAATCCTAGAGAGAATAGGACCAGTAGCATACAGACTTGCCTTACCACCTACTATTAGAGCACATAATGCATTCCATGTGTCTTTGTTAAAGAAATGTGTACACTATTCTAATATTATTATTGATTGGACTATAATATAGGTGGAACCAGAGGGAGAATTCTAGCTAGAGCCCCAATGCATCCCGGAAAGGAAAGAAACAATGCTCCGAAGTGAGCCATCGCGTAGGTCAAGGTGCAATGGAATCCCTTTGGAGCCGATGAAGCTACATGGGGGCTGGAAGATGCCATGATATTGGCATACCCATTTTTTTCTACTATATAATTGTAAATGCATGGTGTTATAAACACCGAGGATGGTGTTTCTTTAAGAGGGAGGGAAATGTAAGACCATGTTTTATCCCATGACTATGATTATGCACAACCTTCACATGTTAACAATATGAGGCATGTAATTGTGTTTTGATTTAATATAAACACCAAATTGTTGAATGAGAAGGAACAACCTTGATAAGTACTATCCATGATACACCAGAGGAAATTAATGAGGTAGATGGACTAATGGGATGTTGAGTTAAATGGAGATGAGATGCATCAGTGAAGAAAGTAGGAAGATTGCACAACAAGCTAATCTATGCTTACAAACATGATGAATTCAACTGCCAGCATACCAGACTGATGGAGGAGACCACGTGATCACTAAAGAGAAGGCCATAGAGGTGGTTGTTTATAAATGACTGCAACAGCTGGCCCATATACAGAGAGAATGGTCAATTGAATAAATGATGGGGGAAATGTACCACAAACCACCCCTTCAAATTACAAAGGGAGGATTGCATGTTACATCTACAGGATGCTGCAAAGATCCCGAGAGGATGGAGAAGAATATCAGGGGGAGGAAAAATTCAATGTGCGTAGGATACGAGAGCATGGAAAAACACAGACATGCAGAGGAGAGTAAGGAGATAGGAAAAGGAGACCCTACAAATGGATATGGCATCCAGGGACTGAGGAATTCAATAGAAGACCGAAAATGAAAAAGGCTCAAAGATGAGAAACAGAGTGAAGAAGTGTGGATGTGTTGATTGAGAAAGAAAACAATATATTTCTAGAATAAAATAGGAAGCTTGTTTGAGTTGTTGATTGTCACCCTTAACAGAGATGAAACATATTCCCAAACTGGAGCAACAGTGGGATGCATCTTGGTGCTTACTAGATAGAAATTGGCACTAGTCATGGGAAGTTGTTGAGGGATTGTTAAGCAGAGAAGGGAATCCATTGTGCAAAGGAAAACCAGTTGAGAAAACACATGATAAACTCGTAGAGACACAAATCTCAGTGGGAGGTGACAACTTATGTTGTGCTAGAGGAAGAAGGAGAGTAAGCTTCTTGGATCATCGTAGACTTGGAACCCTATCAAGTCAATTTCCTTGGTGGTATCATGGCTTGGAACGGGGGTGGTGTGTTGTAATAATTGACTCTACAACAAGGCCTAAGGTTGTGAGGAAAGGATTCCTCTCTCAGTCAGTTCAATTGGATTATTCCCTTGTTAGATAAGTGTTCATATGTACTGAAACTGACAGTGAATCATTTATGTGAATGTTGATGAAGAGAACAATTGTATGATAACACATATGAATGCCTAAATCTAAGAGAATGTTTGTATACTTAACCTATGATTTTGAATTTTGTAAGATGAGATATGTTTTGATGTACACTATTTCATGGTTATATCATAAAAATAAGTAGATACAAACTATTATCTTCTCGAATACTATATATTCTCTCTGTGTGGATAACCTGCAAGTCATGCAAGGCATAAACATTAACTTTGAAAGTTCATAATGGTCGCAGAATCGTATTGAGTTATCGAAAGCTAGAAATCAAAATCTTGTAGAACTCAAAAAATGGCTAAGTCCTTAGAGAGAACAATTATGATTCAGTAAACCCTGTGTTGGTCAGCAAATAACAAAAAATGTTGATTTGAAGAGATCATTACCATTGATCAGTGGGTTGTTTGAAGTTATCGGTTCATATATATCCCTTGAATGTCATAGGAAAGACTCTGAACAAGAGACTCTGAAATAAAACCTTTCGGAGTGACGCCCTTGGAAGGAAATCTCATGTGTTCTGAGAATAACTCCGAAAGAAAGACCCCAAAGTTGAGCCAGTGTGGACCATAGATCTTTGATTTGGAGGGATGAATCCATAGTCGTTGATCATTATGGGTCCCACTTAGCAAGTAGAAAGGGTGAGAGATAATGGGGAATTTCAGTGTGAAGACACATGTCAGTAGATGATTAGGTGATTGGATTGAGTGCAAGTCGTGTTGGTTTGGCATTGACTGTCTTCAGAGTACAACTTTGAAGGATTCGTAGTAATTCTTCGATGGCTTAGGAGTGTGATCTCTATAGAGGGTAGATATCGACCATAGGTTGGGGTATGGAGAGATGGAACAATATCCATTGATCTTCTATGAGACCCTTCTAAGTTAAGGAATGCATTCATAATGTCATGGTTAATGTGGCATGCCATCAGGACAGTCAGAGTGAATTTAGAGTGACAGCAGTCACTCACCCATCAGTGGATGAGTCGAGTGTGGTCAACAAGGCACGAAAACCATAGACCTTGATTATATCTTGACCATCTATCGGGATATTGTGACTTGCGTCCAAATCCATCCATCAAAGGAGAGGGGTATATTCCTCGATACCTTACTTTCGGAGTAGTGAAACTACTCAAGTCGTTATAGCTCTAAATGGATGGCATCAAAAGGGAATATTATTTGATATTATATCTATCGGAGTTCAGTGATGAGGGTACTAGTAGAGAGTTCGAGCGATAACATTGATAGACCTATGTGGATCAGAATCTCCTCAAGGAAGGATTGACATATGCCACATAGGTGCAACATTGTCACCATGTTAGATGGAAAGTGTGACAAGGTGTCACGTGGACGCCATGTGTTAGTGGTATAGAGGTTTAACTTCAAGAACTATCAAAGGCCATGACCTTCGATCTAGAGCTCAATTTTGAGCGAAATTTCCACCATTGGGAAGCTCTCGACTATTACGAGGAAAATCTCTCTATGGCTAGGGTGAACCACAATAGACAGAAATGACTACAGAAATAAAATCTATCCCAACAACATGTTATATAAACCAATGTGCAAGAAAGATAAGAAAGAGGCCTACCTCATCCATATGTTCGATGATTTCCATCGTTGAGCACTTTGACCGAAAGCTATATACCTACAACAAGTTCTCAACAAACAAGAAAAAACAAGCATATGGTGGCAATATAAAAGGTGAGCACATTAGATAGCACAAACCATAAATATACATAACAAATACACCCATGGATAATAATACATATATTTGAAAGATATCAATTGGATGGGAAAGGAGTATTTCTATTAATAAATGATCAACATAAGTGAAAATATTACAAACTTCCGTGTTGGCACGGTTTGGAACCAAGAAACTGATTTCCTTCCAACATGGCCTCCACCACTTCAATCCTCCACCAAAGGAAATCTCATATAAGGGAGACAAAGACGTTATCCATAAATAAGGGAAGATCTTGGGGGTTGAACATTGTGTTTAGACTTAAAGGACAAAGGGATGCAAACTCAATATGAAGTAAATAATTTCTCCAGAGTAACTTTGCTCTCAAAGTTGAACTCTCTCCTTTCCACAGCTCAGAATTGGCTTCTTTATAGCCTTCAAAATGAAAATGAAGGGCCGAGTTGGAGTGTTTCCAGTATATGGAAGGCCAAGGATCAGAGATCTCCTATTGTGACATGGAAACCCAACATTTAATTTTGATTTGCTGGCACAAATCCCAATGTACGCGAGTTGTAGTGGAGCAGCCTGCATATACGCTTGTTGTATAGGGTGCAAGATGCATACAAGTGGAAAATTTTATATTTTTTCCTCTATACTTTAGTAACAAGGAAGACAAGTCTGCATAGGGAAATGGAAAAAGGCTCTCTCTACAAGATTGCATAGGGTGAGGAAAATATTTCTCTAACAGATGCCCCCCTAATGTGTGAGGTCAGAGGAGAATCTGTGATGGTTGAAATACATTATAAACAACCCAAAAGTGGAGTGGTGGAAAACCAGTTGGACGAAATCAATTGCTCATTACATTCTTCACTGAATTTCCATACATGGCTACCAAAAATACACTACAGATCCATGTGAAAATATACCAAATAAGTGTTTGTGGCCATGAATAGGCAAATACAAATGCGGTTACATGCCAATAGTTGTCATAGTCATGAACAAGGCCTAGTAGAACCAGTCTCAAAAACCAATCTAAAGATATTTGTATACCATGGAGTACAATCTGATCTCCCATGATCACTAAAGTCATATAGGTACTGCTCTGATGAAAAGGAAGCAACAGCTCAGAAAAGTTGCAGCCACATAGTGATGTCTTCAAGTCTTCTATACAATCTGCCAAAGGTGCAAGTCTAGATCATGTGAATAAAGGAGTTGAGGTCGAAAATAATGAGACATTGTTTGATTACCATTCATTGATGTATACCGTTAACAAACATGAGACATCCTATCGATAATGAAAGTAGGTATCAAGGCACTGAGTACATTCTTACAAGTGTGAATAGAGGAGTCGGTGTCGAACACCTAAAGAATACATCGATCAGGAGACATTGATGTATTCCCAACTGTCGACAATGAGAGAGCCTGTCACTAATGATTGCAAGCCTCAAGGTACTCATAAGACTCTAGGCCCCATTTCCAGAATAAATGGGTTGATGTCGATGGAAAGAGACCCATTGAAAGGATAGCATTAAGGCATCTCTCATCAGTCAGTACAAGGTACAAAGCAGGAGCTTCATGATTTGGTGGAGATTGGACGAAGAACAAGTTCACGAACCAACAACCCTGTGCATCTTTCGCATGTGCCAAGTGCAAGTGGTACACGAAAAATACCCTCTGAATAGAAGCCAATGATGAAAATTATTGACAAAGGTGAGGAAACCACTAATAAGGCTAATGGCATCCAAGACACTGCATGAATCCCAATTTTTGAATAGATGTCTTGTCATCAAACACAAGGGAAACCACCCAGTCAACGACCAATGATGAAATGTCGAATGTTGGGTTCAAGGTTGCCTACCAATGATGAAAGTAGGTCTAGGGTGCATGATAGGACTGCAGTATCATGTGATTCTGAAACAAACTGAGGGTATGGTCAACATCCAAAGTCAATATTTTTTAGGAGGGGCCGACACAGGTTAAGAGACATCCTTTGAACAAGAGCATGAGACATATGGAGGACTCTGGCAGCATAGACCCGATGATGAAACCATGATATGCAAGAGGCATCAATGAAATTATTTGTAGGGACTGGAAGAGTAACCAGTCGATAGAGAAGACTTTGTAATGAGCTCAACTTCCTAAGACTATGTTAATCCCAAAATTATGATGAATGGACTCAAATAACTTTGTGCTCTATTCAAAGGCGACACGACTACTGCCGATAGAATATAATACTCCCTTCCTGCCCATATTTTTGTTGTTTTTTCATAACAAATGAATGTTATGATACAAAGGAGGAAACGAGTGTCGCAAGTAAGAAAAACTAGTTCTAGCACTAGAACATGCCTATGCTCAGTGCAGGCAAGTGCATGTGGGAGGTGGACACTCAGGGGATGTTCCCTCCTAGGTATAGGGTGTCAAATTGCGAAGGATATGAACAAGGATCTTCTTGGTTGAGGATGAAAAACTACTGAGGCAAACGGTTTATAACTCAAAGCGAGAACCAGCAATAGACTCAATACTGTAAGCAAGGGCATGAGATGCAATCACAACTTAACACCAAAAAATGACATTTTTTATATCCTGTAGTCTACTTGGTGTGAAAAAAGGATAAACTTGTACCAAATAGACATATTTTCAAAACCAATTTTACAAGTATGAAAAAGACAAGATTACTTGGCAATCTTTTCACTTTTTGATAACGAGTCGAAAAAGAGCTTAACTCAGACTCATTTGGGAGATTCTAGGGAGAAAGTCACAGGGGAGGCCAAGGATCCCATGCAAAACTTCTGTGGAATGTCAGCATCTTATGAATGGCTGACATAATCTTGGGAAAACCCAAAGCTCTCCAAGTCGAGGAGGATAAAGCACTAGCAGAGGATATCATCTTCGTGACATATGAGATAATGTCTCTTACTGGAAAAGACCTAGGAGGGGGCATTGGATACCCCACAATACCATCCCAATCGAAGGGAACTTCCTTAGGACTTGGAGAGAGAGTACTTGGGGAGAGAAAAATTCTCTTGTGTTCAGAAGGAGCGTTATCAAGAATGCTGACAACATGATATAGGAGGTATATGACTAGAACTAGAACTAGAAAAATGGGATCAACCGAAAATTGCATCGGCGCGACCACTCCTTCAACCATTGGTTAAATACGATGTGAAATGACAATTTCAAGAGATGCATCTCCCCCAAAAATAGGAGTGGTGTTGGTCGAATATTGCATCGACATGACCACTAGTTGAACAATATGCAAGACGACAAGGTCAAGAGACACATCACCCCTGAACATAGGAGAGGTGGTGGTTGAAGATTACATTGACAGGCCCATTGGTTGAACATGATGCAAGACAACAAGGTCAAGAGACGTATCACCCTCAAACATAGGATAGGTTCCAATCAAAGATTGCATTGACATGACCACTGGTTGAATGGGATGTGAGACAACAAGGTCAATGGATGCATCAACCCCTAAAGAAAGAGGGGTGTCAGTCGAAGATTGCATTGGCATGAATGTTGTATCAATCACAGAAGGAACGGAGTGTGGGAAAACCACAACCAAATCAGAACTTGAAGGGCCCTCAAGTGAGAACCATGCTTTCGGTATCCCGGCAGTAGCAGGACACAAAACGAGTAAGGTGGCTTCCTCCGCAAGTCCTGCAAAGGAATATGGCCTTACGTCTGACACATCTAGGATTCTCAATCGTATGAATTCCCCCAACATGACTTGCATTGGCTGGTGACAAATATCCAACATGACTAGCAGAGGTTGGTGATGTATGTGTAGTGTGACTAGCAATGACTAGATTTGTGCCCCCAACATGACTTGCAGCAACTGGTTTTTGGTCTTCAACATGACTTGCAAAGGTTGTTGACCAATCTCCAACATGACTAGTAGAGGTTGGTGATGAAATGCTAGTATGAACTACAGTGACTGGAATTTTGGTGGCGGTGGGTAGTGGCATTTGAGAGTAAGGTCCAAGGAAATATTGGTTTTGAGAAATTACAGGCCAGGAAGGATCATGGTTTACACCATGTCCCTGTCTGTTAGGATAGTATCCTCCTCCATACTAATTCATAAAGGGTTGTAAGGGCATCGAAATTGAAGTAGATGTCTGCGAAGAGACAAAATCATGATAAGCATTATTCGAGTGATGATACATGTTGCCCCCAGACGAAGGAACTTCGTGAAGGGGGTTGCCCAAACTATAAAAATAACTTTCCCCAGATGAAACACCAAGGGAAAGACGTGTTAGAAAAACAGGATCGTGGAGAAAAAAATTAAAACAAATGCGGAAACAAAACACAGAAGATACACAATACAATAGAGACACGGATTTACGTGGTTCACCCAATGTGGGCTATGTCCATCGGAGAAATTGCCAGGTCCTTCCTTTATTATTATCCAGCATATGAAGGGATACAACCTACAGCAAACCCATTGTAACTTCCTCTTCTTTCTCTCACAATCTCCTATCTCATAATACAATAGTCGCCATCAACCATAGTCGCAATACATTTCCCTCATAAAAAGAGGGTTGCCTTCTAGGGAAAAAACCCTAACATAATTTCTACCGTTAGATCTGCGACCTTATAATGAACAGTCCAGATTTACAAGGAAATTACAATATACATTTACGAGGCAATTTTTGCTTCGGGGGCTTTTCCCCCAGACCCCCCAGCCGGGGATAGCCCCCCCCCAGACCCCGCAGAGGGGGTACCCCCCCTCTACACTCCCCCACGTGGAAGAGTGTACATACTTCTGGGGTGTAAATACTTCATGGGGTATAAACACGGCTAAAAGTAAAAGACCTCTTAATTAGGAAGATAATCAAGCTCCACAACCAACAATCTCCCACTTGGAGACTGATCTCAACAACTCCATCGTTGTTGTATATGCTGGACTCTGAACCTTCTTGGACCTGGAAAATTTCTCATCTTCATCTTCATTTTTGAAGACCAACTAAAACTGAGCAGTAACTTGGTTTCTCCCTAGTTACTCCCTTTGTTAACATGTCTGCAGGATTATGGCTAGTGTGTATAATTTCCAACTTCAAATGTCCATCTTCCAAGGTGGATTGTATGAAGTGGTACCTCAAATTTATATGCTTAGTCTTCGAATGGAAGGTTGAGTTCTTTGCAAGATGAATGGCACTCTCACTGTCACAGTACAACCTGCTATTCTCTTGCTTCTTTCCCAATTCCTCCATAAACCTCTGTAACCAAATCATCTCTTTACTAGCCTGTGTAGAAGCAACATACTCTACCTCTGTTGTTGAAAGTGCAACAACCTTTTGCATTTTTGAAATCCAACTTACAGTTGTTCCACCTATAGTAAACACATACCCTGTGGTACTCCTCTTGTTATCTTTATCACCTGCCATATCTGAATCAACATATCCTTGTAGAACAATTTTTGAACCTCCAAAACATAATGCATTATTAGCATTACCTCGCAAGTATATAAGAATCCACTTTAGTGCCTCCCAATGTTCTTTACTTGGATTTTTCATATATCTACTCACAACTCCCACTGCATGTGCAATATTTGGTCTTGTGCAAACCATTGCATACATCAAGCTGCCAACTGCTGATATACATCAAGCTGCCAACTGCTGATGAATATGGGACCCTGGACATGTATTTTATCTCCTCCTGTGTCTTGGGACATATTTCCTTAGTTAATTTGAAATGGTTGGCCAAAGGTGTACTAACTGGTTTGGCTTTCTACATTCTAAACCTCTCAACCACCTTCTCTGTGTACTCACCCTGAGACAATGTCAATTTGCGATTTTTCTTGTCTCTTGTTATTCTCATACCAAGGATTTTCTTTGCAACACCCAAATCATTCATCACAAATGAATTGGCTAATTTCTTCTTGAGCACATTTATATCCTTCATATTAGACCCTGCAACAAGCATGTCATCTACATACAATAGCAAGATAATAAAGCTTCCATTTTCTAGCTTTTTAAAACAAACACAGTGATCATAATGACATCTACTATAACCCTGTTCTGTCATAAACCTGTCAAACTTTAGATACCACTGCCTTGGAGCTTGCTTTAGGCCATATAAGCTCTTCTTCAACCTGCATACCATATTCTCCTTCCCTTTGACATCATACCCTTGTGGTTGCTGCATATAAATCTCTTCCTCCAAATCCCCATGGAGAACAGTTGTTTTTACATCTAACTGTTCAAGATGCAAATCTTCTACTGCCACAAGACTTAAAATAGTTCTAATTGAATTCATTTTAACAATAGGAGAAAATATTTCATCAAAATCTTTACCTTTCTTTTGTGCAAACCCCTTTACAACAAGTCCAGCCTTGTACTGTTTTTCTCCTCCATCTTCTTCCTTCAACTTGTAAACCCATTTATTCTGCAATGCTCTTTTTCCTGTAGGTAACTGACCCAAGTCCCAAGTATGGTTATTTACCAAGGAATCCATTTCCTCTTTCATTCCTTGCTCCCACTTCCTTTTGGTGTCTACCTTCATTGCCTCTTCATAACATTCTAGTTCACCAGAATCAGTCAACAATAAATAATACAATGAAGGAGAGTATCGTTCAGGGGGTATACTTAACCTGGTAGATTTTCTAAAAACACTTGTAGGTGTTTGAGGTACATGTTTCTCCTGTTGTTGTACATTTTGATTTTCTGGTTCCTTTGGAATTTCTTTTTCAGTGATCTCATCAAGCACTGTGTATTCTTGTTTTTCTTTTTTATGTTTCTTTCCCTGCAACTG
>CBVK0101468767.1:0-21462 GCA_900067695.1 Picea abies | reverse complement strand
ATCAATATGGACAAATGATTCACAACCGAAAGTTTTCAAAAAAGAATAGTTTACCTTTTTTCCTGACCATTCCTCCACTGGAATTATACCATCCAAAGAGCTTGAAGGTCCTCTGTATATTAAGTAAACAGCAGTATCTATAGCATCTGCCCAAAACTGTAAGGGAAAACCAGCATGCAATCTCATGTTCCTTGCATGCTCCATGATTGTCTTGTTCATCCTTTCTGACACACCATTTTCTTATGGTGTTCTTGGAACTGTCTTCTCTCTACGAATCCCATGGTATGAATAGTAATAATCAAATTCCTTGCTACAATATTCACCTCCATTATCTGATATGAGACACTTCACCTTTTTTCCTGTCTCATTATCAACCAAATCTTTACATTTCTTAAAAGTATCAAAAACATCAGATTTTTGACGAATGCAATAAACCCAAGTTTTTCTAGTTGCATCATCAATAAAAGTAATATAATAATGAGATCCAACAAGAGATTATACTTGAGCTGGTCCCCATACATCTGTATGCACAAGCTCTAACCTTTCACTCTTCTTTTCTTTTCTGACTCTGAGAAATCTGACTTTCTTTTGTTTTCCATAAACACAATGCTCACAGAAGTTCAAATCAATTTGTTTAAGATCTGGCAACAAATTTCTTTTGTGAAGTATCTGCATCCCCTTCTCACTCATGTGTCCAAGCCTATGATTCCACAGTGTTGTATCCACTCCTGTAGAAGCTAAAGAGATAGAAGAGTTAGTATTACCAGTACATAAATACAATGTACCTACCTTCTCTCCTTTCGCTATCACCAATGATCCTTTGATGACCTTCCACATCTTATCTGTAAATATGGATATACAACCTTCACTTCCCAAATTCCCTGTTGAAATTAGATTTTTCCTTAAATCTGGAACATGTCTTACCTCTTTCAACAACCATTGGTTTCCATTGTGTTGCTTTATTTTTACCTTTCTCATTCCAACAATTTTGCATGGTGCATCGTCACCCAAATGAACTTGTCCAAAATCACCTTGAACATAATCTAGAAAATGTTTCCTATGGGGTGTGCCATGAAATGAAGCCCCTGAATCTACTACCCAAGACTCAGAAATATTATCTACAAAAAGAATCAAAGCATCTTTTAACACATCACCTGTTACATTTGCTTCCTGATTTCTCTCCTGTTGTCCATCTCTTTGTTTCTTTGGAGCTCTGCAGTCTTTCTTCAGATGTCCTTTCTTCCCACAATTCCATCACTCTATCTTTCCAAGTTTGGATTTGGATCTACCCTTCCTAGAATTCCCACGGTTCTCAAAACCCTTTCCTCTATCCTTTTGTCTTCCCCTGTTCTCCATGTTCAACACATTTCCTAATGTCTCACCTATGATTTTCCGTCGCATTTCCTCACTAAGGATAACACCAACAACATCATCAAATTTTAAAGTATTTGAACCAGAAATAGAGTTACTTACAGCCATGACCAAGCCATTCTATCTTTTTGGCAATGATCCCAAGATTAGAAGATCCCTAACCTCATCATCAAAGTCTACTTTTACAAAACTTAGTTGATTAGTAACCATATTAAAATCATTTAAATGATTTGCAACAGACCCACCTTCCGACATCTTCATATTAAATAATCTCTTCATTAGAAATACCTTATTAGACGCCGAGGATTTTTCATACAATTTGGCCAATGCATCCATCAAACCCTTCGTTGTCTTTTCTTTGGAAATATTGAAAGCCACTGATGCTGCCAGGCTCAGCCATATCGTTCCTAGAGCCTTTCTATCAAGAATCTCCCATTATCCGTCCTTCGTAGTTGCCGGCTTCTTTGTTATTCTTCCCAATGGTAGGAATAGATCCTTCTGATATAAATAGTATTCCATCTACATCTTCCATAACTGGTGGTTTTTTCCGTTAAATTTCTCGACCCTAAACTTTCCATCTTCCAACATTGCTCCAACTCGAACCAGGAACCCTCTTTTCCTGTGAGTTACCTTTCACTCTGATACTAGTTTTTTAGAAAAATAGGACCGTGGAGCAATAAAATAAAACAAATGCAGAAACAAAACACAGAAGATACACAATACAATAGAGACATATATTTATGTGGTTCACCCAGTGTGGGCTATGTCCACCAGAGAAATTTCTAGGTCCTTCCTTTATTATTATCCAGCATATGAAGGGATACAACCTACAGCAAACCTGTTGTAGCTTCCTCTTCTTTCTCTCACAGTCTCCTATCTCAGAATACAATATTCTCCATCAACCATAGCTGCAATACATTTCCCTCATAAAAAGAGGGTTGCCTTCTAGGGAAAAAACCCTAACATAATTTCTACCATTAGATCTGTGACCTTATAATGAACGGTCAGATTTACAATGAAATTACAATATACATATACAAGGAAATTTTTTCTTCGGGGGCCCGCTTGCCCCCAGACCCTCCAGCCAAGGGGATATCCCCCCCAGACCCCATAAAGGGGGTACCCCCGCTCTACACTCCCCCGCGTGGAAGAGTTTACATACTTCTGGGGTGTAAATACTTCATGGGATATAAACACGACTGAAAGTAAAAGACCTCTGAATCAGGAAGATAATCAGGCTCCACAACCACCAAGATGAAGATCTGACATGGGAAAAGTATCCATAGGAACCGACATAGTGGAAGAAGGATAAGTGGACAGAGTTTAATAAGTAGAATGATTTCTTATTTAAGCACTTGCTTCTCGCAAAGTGGATTTGTAGGAAGGAAGATTCCAAACTCCTACTGTAAGAGGTGTTTGAGGGGTATGAATCCCACCAAACAAAGGGGGATAATAAGGAGGCATCATGCCCCTAGACACAAAACTTAGATTCGCATAAGGAGACAAAACAGAGGATGGCAAGTGTGAAGACATGTCTGGCATACCATGAGAAAAATGATTAGAGACCCAAGCCATTGACTGAGTATCATAATTTTGTACACCATTATGAAAAGTGAAAGGATTCATTCCCATGAAATGAGTGAACATCATGGGGGGGGGTAGCATTAAATGAGGGAGCCAAAGGAACTCCACTATCCATGATAACAGAAACTTAGTATAAACTCCGAAGGTCGACTAGTAATCAAAGAGCACACCAAAATTCAAATGGCCAAAATGCACGCAAATGGGGTAAAGTGGTTGAGTGGCCTCCCTCCGTAAAGAAGGTATGTCTTTCCCAAGAGGGGCCTGAGACTCTCTGCTAAATATGAAAGGTAACATAATCAATTATAAGGGCCCTCGTGGGATTAACAACTAGTCAATCAGATCCCCGGAGAGTTAATCCTCCATAAAGGTTGTGTGTTGTCTGACCCTTATCCGACCTAGGGTACCTGCATAATAGCCCCTGCAAGTAACCTATGAGACACCTAAGTCAAGAAACTAATAAACCATTGTATAACCGATGCACAGGTGAGAAGTCATAAGTCAGGTCCACCGTATGGGCAAGGTAGCAAAGCTTGAAACCTTGAAATCAGTGCCTCTCATGGAGGTAAAGGAACTAACAAGATCCCCAGATATGAATAGATCCCCAGAAATATCTCTGGCGCTAGGAAGGTATCGAGGGGATATCCCTTCAACCGACTTCATGTGACCTCATGAATAACTCCGGTGTGAGTGGAGCCGCATTATCTTACCAATTATACAATGGATTTCTCCACTCCCTGACTCAGACACATATGTTGATTTAATTGCCTTGGAGAAGTTTACTCAAAAAATCTTATTCCAAGGCACTAAATCCTAGGCTAGTTTGTGCACCCTAGAAAATAAAATCGTTACTAATAAATTTTAAATTATTGCATTGATTTTAATGGTCATGATTACTCAAAAAGGTATGGTTATGAAACTCGTGGTGTTATGACTCTGCAAGAAAAGTAAATATGAAAATAATGCAAAGTCCTAACTTTAACTTCTAATGTATGATATGCTTCTAAAAATGATGCAATTTTCAAATTCAACTTTACAATTTAGAAGTAAAAATGCAATCTTTCACTACATGCACTAAGATAATGATAAAAACTCAAAAGACAAAAATGCCAAGCAATGCAAAATGCATATTTTTTTGTATTTTCAATATATTGAAACTGAAAATGCATGGACTGAAAAGTAACTTGATATATAGCCCTACTATGTATAAAAAAGAGATAACTCGAGCAGGTTATGAAGCAACAAAACACCCAACCCAATGTACAAGGACAATAAAAATGAAAACATGAAGAGAAAAACTTCGCCCAAAAATTCAACCAAAAGAGGGTTTCCTGTCATCCCACAGGTACTCGACAGGAACTACAGGGACCCAAGAAGGCTTAGCAAGCATCAAATCCTACCCAGCAAACACTAGACCAAGAAAACAAGCAAGGAAAAAAAGTGTACATGACTGTTTGGGTAAACAAAGCGTATATATGCAGCTTGCAGTGAGACAACCTGCGTGTATATGTGATTGTCAAGGCAAAAAGTATATATATTCTTTGAAACAAGGCCAGGCAAGGAATAAAGGTTGAAAACTCAGACCCAGAGTGAATAAGAGATGTCAAGCAATGATATGACAAGAACCACAATAGAAACGAGATCAATCTAAGGAGAAAAGTACTTGAAACCCTAAGAAAGAAGATTCAATCCCCAGTATGGTCACCAATTATGTTACGAGGAAAATCTCTCTATGGCTAGGGTGAACCGCAACAAATAGAAATGACTGCATAAATCAACTCTATCCCAACAACATGCTATATAAACCAATGTGCAAGAAATATAACAAAGAGGCATACCTTGTCTAGATGTTCGATGATGTCCACCGTTGAGCACTTTGACCCAAAGCTATATACCTGCAACAAGTTCTCAACAAACAAGAAAAAACAAGCATATGGTGGAAATATAAAAGGTTATCACATTAGATAGCACAATCCATCAATATGCATAACAAATACGCCCATGGATAATAATATATATATTTTCAAGATATCAATTGGACGGGAAAGGAGTATTTCTATTAATAAACGATCAACAGAAGTGAAAATATTATAGACTTCCATGTCGGCACAGTCGAAACCAAGAAACTGAGTTCCTTCCAACTGGGCCTCCACCACTTCAATCCTCCACCAAAGGCAAGCTCATATAAGGGAGACAAATATTTTATCCATTAATAAGGGAATATATTGCGAGTTGAACACTATTTTTAGACTTAAAGTACAAAGGGATGCAGACTCAATATGAAGTACATAATTTCTCCAGAGTAACTTTTCTCTCAAATTTGAATTCGCTCCTTTTCCACAGCTCGGAATTGGCTTCTTTATAGCCTTCAAAATGCAACTGAAGGGTCGATTCGAAGCATTTCTAGTATATGGAAGGCCAAGGATCAGAGATCTCCTATTGTGACATGGAAACTCGACATTTAATTTTGATTTTCTGGCACAAATCTTGATGTACGCGGGTTGTAGTGGAGCAGCCTGCATATATGCTTGTTGTATAGGGTGCAATATGTGTACAAGTGGAAAATTTTATATTTTTTCCTCTGTACTTTAGTAACATGGAAGACAAGTCTACATAGAGAAATGGAAAAAGGCCCTCTCTGCAAGATTGCATAGGGTGAGGCAAATCTTGCTCTAACAGATGCCCCCTAATGTGTGAGGTGAGAGGAGAATTTGTGATGGCCGAAATACATTATAAACAACCCAGAAGTGGAGTGGTAGAGAACCAGTTGGATGAACTCAATTTCTCATTACATTTTGCACTGACTTTGCATACATGGCTGCCAAAAAGACATTGCAGATCCATGTGAAAATATACCAAACAAGTGTCTATGGCCATGAATAGGAAAATACAAATGCAGTTACATGCCAATAGTTGTGATAGTCATGAACAAGGCCTAGTAGAACCACTTTCAAAAGCCAATTTGAAGATATATGTATACCATGGAGTACAATCTGATCTCCCATTATCACTAAAGTCATATAGGTACTAGTCCGATGAAAAGAAAGCAACAGCTCAGGAAAGTTGCAGCCACATAGTGATGTCTTCAAGTCTTCTACACAATCCACCAAAGGTGCAAGTCTACATCATGTGAATAAAGTACTTGAGGTCAAAGATAATGAGACATTGTTTGATCACCGATCATTGATGTATATCGTTAATGTTCGAGCAAGTCTACATTCCCTAATAGCTTGTATAGTGTTCCAATATGAACTCCTTTCATTAAGACCATCGCACCTTTGAACATTACCGTTCATTGATGTATACCAAGAGAACTTCACAGCACTCACAGACTTGGTCAAATAGTCTATTATGTTTTCCGACATGTCTACTTTCTCTTACAACATTGTTTTGTTTTCCACCATGTCTCTCACGAAATGGTATTGTACATCAATGTTTTTAGTCTTAGAATGATAAGTTGTGTTCTTTTCCAAGAATATTGCACTTTGATTGTCACAACTTATGTTCATAACTCTCTACTCAAACCCAATTCCTCAACAAAACCTTTGCATCCATATTGTTTCTTTACTTCCATGAGTGGTTGCCATGTATTTAGCTTTTGTTGTTGACAAGGTTATGATTGTCTGTCGCTTACTCATCCAGCTCATTGCTCCATTGAACATTTTGAACACATATCCACTGGTCGACCTTCGTCAATCCAGATCTCCATCCTAGTCGGCATCGACAAATCCATGTACATTTACTTCACTATCATCTCCACTTTTTCCTTAGTATCATATAGCATAATATTCGGTACCACACAAATACATGAATACTCTCTTGACAATTGTTGAGTTCTCCTTCCCAAGTTTCGACATGTATCTACTCAACACTCCCACTACATGGGAAATGTTTGATCAAGTGCATACCATCGCATATATTAGACTAACAACAACACTTGGATAGGGAACATGTGCCATGTCCTCTATTTCTTCATGTGTCCTTGAACACTATTCAACAGTTAGCCTTTCTCCCACAGGAATTGGCACCTTCACAGGTTTGCAATCCTACATGTTGAAATGTTTCAAGATTGTTTCAATATACTTCATTCGGTTCATCCAAATCTTTATATATGTTCGATCTCTCTTGATCTCCATTCCCAAAATGAAGTTTGTTGCACCAATATCCTTCATGTCGAACTTGGAGGATAGCTACTTCTTCACGTCCTTTATTTCATTCATGTTTTTTCCAGTCAGCAACATGTTGACATACAGTGCTACATATATGAAACACCCACCTTATTCTTTGGAATATACAGTGATCATATTTGATTCTCACAAACCCCAAAATAAGGATGTATGTGTCAAAATTTTGGTACCACATCCTTGGTGATTTATTTATACCATAAAGGGATATTTTTAGTTTGTACACCAAATATTTATTTCCCTTTACTACAAATCCTTTAGGTTATTTCATGTAGATTTCTTCTTCCAGGTCCCCATGTAGGAACGTTGTCTTTACATTTACCTGTTTTATTTCTAGATCAAATGTTCCATCCAGAGACATTAGTACTTTAATGGAAGTTAATTTTGCAACAAGGGAAAAAATCTCACCTAAGTTGACTACTTTGACTTGGGAATATCCATTCTCTACCATTTGAGCTTTGAATTTCTCGACTTGGCCTACTGTTTTCATCTTCTTCTTGAATACCCATTTGCTACCGACGGGCTTTCTTTGATTCGGATTATTTTCGACACAAAATGAGAGTAGAGATATAATAAATAAATGTACAGAGATATATCATATATCCAATAACATAACAAATATATATCAGAGATATAACCATAAACACATAGATACAGTAATACACAATTTCTATTCATGAGCTAAATGTACAAAACTATAGAAATACATAGTGAAAGACTTGCTAGAATGGTGGAATATTATTTGTGAGAAGAAATGCGATGGCTATGCTCATTCGTAAGAAAATGATTGTTACATTGAGGCTCTGAAGGCATTTTTAACATAAATAAATTCCAAAACCCTAACCTCAGAAGATGAAAAGCCAACAGTTTTGTGGACCCCGTTTTGGGTAGTTTGGTGTATCAACTTCTCGAGGGTGTAACTTTGGCATACGATCTTTGTTTTGGGAGCATGATAGCTCATTGGAAAGGTATTGATGAGGAGCTTCATTTCACAAGATCAATCAAATCCTTTCACAATAATTGAGGTTCCAAATTGTGAAAAAAATATTGTTTAGGTCCTCACAATGGCCCCAGAAGTTTAGGACCCGAAAAACTACTAAAAATAGTAAATTTCCAACAAACTGTTTTTATCCAGTTGGAATAGGTAGGTGGCCACCGATATCCACCTGGATCATTCTTCCACTAGGTAATTTCACTAAGTTTTGTGTCTCATAAGTGTGCAAGTATTCCATCTCTTAGACCATGACGTCCTTCCAGAGTTTTCCCTTTGTTGAGTCGACTTCCTCCACGACCGAATTGGGCTCATCGTTGGCGGAAATTAACACGAATGCAGAACCAAATTCGGGTAGACTATACCTTTTGATTAGTTTTCTTACACATTTTTACCTCCTTACGACTGGGGTCGGTTGTTCCACCTCTTCTTTTGATTCAGTCGACTCATTTGAATCATCTTCTTCACTCCTCAGTTTAAACCGCACCTTCTTTGGATTATTCTCTGTTTGAACAATTTCTTCAGGATCAGACTTAATTTTTAATTCTCTGAAGACCACACCTCAACTCTACACTATTTTCCTTGATGCATGATCTAAGAGCTTATATCATTTCTTCCATTCTTTGTATCCAATAAAAATACACTTGACTACCTTATCGTCCATCTTTCTCCTTTTTCCCTTTGAAACATGCACAAATGCATCACATCCAAATACTTTGATATGTGAAACCAAAGGCTTCTTACTATACCATAACTCATGTGTATTTGTGTCGACTAGCACCGACGAAGAAGACATATTCACTAGATATTGTGTAGTGTTGACTGCCTCCGCCCAAATTCTTGTGTGAGCCCAACACCACTGATCATGCTCCTTTCCTTGTCCATCAATGTTTTTTTCATTCTCTCAGCAACTCCATTTTTTTATGGGGTATATGGTGTGGTATTTTTACATGCAATTCCACACTTCTTTTAGAACTGATCAAATTATTTTACACAGAATTCACCATCATTGTCAATTGTCAGCACCTTAATATTCGTATCTATCTGATTTTCTATAAGATATTTAAACTCTTTGAATTTCTCGAAAACCTATGATTTCTTCCTCGGGAAATATATCTAGGTATTCCTGGAAAAATCATCTATGAAGGATACATAATACAAGGATCCACTGAGTGAAGGCACTGAAACAAGGCAAAACACATCACTATGAACCATCTCTAGAATCCTTGTTGCCCTTGTCAATCCAGATGGGAACCTCACCCCACTTTGTTTTACATATATATAATGTTCACAAAAGTCGACTTCTAAATTACATTCCGAAAAACCTTCAACCATACCTTTGTTATGCATAGCTCTAAGTCCTTTTTCTCCAATATGTCCCATCCTCTCATGCCATAGCATGGTCAGGTCGAATTTATGATGACTTGTCGATTCAATTTGAATCTAATCAGCCCGATTCAAGTCAAGTGGAGTCAAAGTCAAGTCGAATTTAGGAAAAATTATGTTGTTGCATCCAGTCGAGTCGACATTCTCTAATAGCTTATATAGGGTTCCAATATGAACTCCTTTCATTAATACCATCGCACCTCTTACCATCTTGCATGATTCCATTTGAAATAGAGTGTGCACCACTGTATCAATTATCTTTTTGATAGATATAAAGTTTCTTTCCAAACCCAAAATGTGTAGCACAACTGGAAGGGTTCTCCTCCTCCCATCTTGCAGTAAAAGTCAAACTCTTCCTCGTTCAAAAATTTTGGTTGTCATGTCGTCCCCCAAGAACAAATCTCCTCCTTCATATTGTTCATATTTTCTATGTGGTTTCATATGATAGGATTCTCTTGAGTCGATCAACCAAACATATTGATCTAACTGTGTATTGGTCGATTCCAGGTACACATCGCCTACCTTATATGCAGTAATATTTCTCTCAGTTGACTACTTCTCATAGGATCGTGTACTAAATTCCATTGCATTCTACTTGAAGTCCCTTTTTTAATTCCCATCTTTACCACATTTCAAGCATCTCCTCATCGACTGAACATGGGATTTATATCTACCCTCAACTTATAATTTATACTGTAGAATTTTCCTTTATCTCTGTCAAACAATCGACCTCTCACCACTAATGCATCTTTGATCGATCCTTCCATGTTCTTCCTTCTCATTTCTTCTGATAGTAGAAATGAAACCATGTCTTCTAGCACTAATGTGGTTGTATGACTACCTGTTAGCGCCAGAAGTCACTCCTGGATTGCTTGCAGGAGCAGAGCCCAATGCCCATCAGTTTTATGTCACGATTTGTTTGTAAAGGGTGATCAAATGGAGATAATGGCTCTAGGAGGTATCGCTCTAACTCAGGGACTGAGTTTGGTATGTAAAGAACAGAGGAGGTATGGAATCCTAAATTCAGCCAGTGGGTTGATTTAAAGATGAATAGGTGGAAGACTTAGGAGAAAGTGGAAAAACAGCTCTGGGCATTAGGCTTGCAGCAGTTTGTAGAGGAAAAACTCTGAAAACAGGATCCTCCTGGTTCAGGGCTTCAAGAAACTGAAAGAGGACTTGAGTGGATCCTCCAATTCCAGGTCATTTAGCGTTAAGTAAATCATAGGGACTGATTAGAGGCTCCGTAACTATTATATTGATCCATTACAACATCATCCTATAATAGCTATAGCTCGACTGGATCCTCCAATTCCAAGCTGCTCTAACACAGTGTAAACAAAGACATGAAAGAAACTAGCATTCATAAGGCAAGAAGTCTCAAAAGTTCATACATAACCAGAATAACAGTGCTTCATTAAAACTTTACAACCGGGAGCTCTGCTCAACCATCCATCCTTTACAAAATGGCAAAAATGCCTACATATACTTCAAACAAAATCCGTCTGGCAACAGTATCTCAGGACTTTATGGGGGGGGGCGCTTCCTCAATCAAATCTGTCCTCTGGACTCCTGTCATATGCTTCTTCAATTCAGCATGGCTCGCGTCAAGGGGTAGCTGAGCCTCTTTTAATGTTTGAATTGGCATGCTCGGGCTCTCTTGACAAGTTGAAGACTCGGTGTGACCTTTCTGTAGAGAATCGGTACAAAGGGACCCTCCTGGGTAAATTTCGGCAGGAACCTCCATACTCTGCAATAAATGGGTGACGCAAGGCTTCACCTACCTTCCTTACCCCTTTTCTGCTGAGCCGAAATGAATGCTTGAATTCCCTTGGGAAACACTACTGCAACAACCCGATCCACAGGTTCTTTCCAATTTCCTCATGGCCTTCAGCACCTGACCATGGTCATCCCTGACTCTGTATCAGGGATCGGGGTTTCGCGATTCCTACTGTCAAGAGTTCTTGACCCTTTGAATTCCCGATCACCGATTCTATGATGAGTGCGTGCATGGGTTAGCCCTCCTGGCTATACTATCATCCATATGACCACCTCTTATGTGACCCGAGCCAAAACTCTGTTGGGGTTTCGGCGTTTTTGATGCCCCGATACACAAGTTCCCGGGAGTTGCGATTCTCCGAATGTCGATGGCTCCTTGCGTGCTGGCCCAGGTCCAAGTGACCGCCACCATATGCCCTCAATCATATTCTCCTTCTGGATTTCACGGTTTGTGATGTCAACGAGCGTGCGACCTTCGAGTTCACGATATGCTAATGCCAAGATCTACTTAGTGGACGGATCTCGGCTGTCGATGGCAAGACTTCACATGCTCGCTTGATATGTTAACTGGAAAAACAAGAATTCTCCCGAGCCGCGCCCGAGCATTTGTACAACTTGTAGACTCGCATGCTTCTCGAACCCGTGACAAGAATAATAGCTAACATCAAGCTCCATGGGGGATAGAGTCATCCCTACGATGCTCTAAGAACTCCTCCTATAGTTCCATTTTCCTTTCTATTAGGCTATGTAGTCATTACTAGGCCACAAAAATAAAAATGAAAATGAACTAAAAAACAAAAGGACAATATTTACAAACAAAGAGTCATCTAAGACTCAAACAAAACATTTTTTTAGGAAATTCCCATTCACTGGGCCACTGAAAACTTCATCACCTCCCAATTCTCACAACCTGTATGTGTTGTTTGAGAAAATCTCGGAGACCCTGAAAGGCCCGATCCACAGGGCTTCAAACTTGTTGTGTTTGCCCTTATCTTGTTTAGGAGCATCCCATTTCAGTACCAGGTCTCCTACCTGGAATCGCTCCTTTTTGGCCTTCCTATCGAAGACCTGCTTGATTTTCTGTTGATGGTCTTGGATCCTGTCCAATGTCTTCTCCCTAGCCTGCTGGACCTCTACTAGCTGATGAATTCTCCTGATCATGTCAACAGGCTCCTCCTGATGGTCTTGGAGGAATTTCGCTATGGGGATGGCTAGCTAAGAAGGGAAAATAGCTTCGGCTTCGTAGACTAACTGGAAAGGGGACAGACCTATAGCTCTCTTCGTAGTCACCCGATCAGCCCATAGGGCGAATTTAAGCTTCGAGTTCCAAGCCCTTTGGTTGTCTTCTAATAGCCTTTTGATGATTCTTATTAAACTTTTATTGGAGGACTCTGCTAAACCATTGCCCTGTGGGTAATAAGGGGTGGAGTGAATCATCTTAATCCCGAACTGCTCACAGAACTTGGCTAATGGCTCAGACCCGAAAGCGTTTTCATTATCAGTGACAATCTTATTTGGGCAGCCGAACCTTGCGATGAGGTCCTCCAAGAATCCAATGATTACCTTGTGGGAAGCACTCCTAGTGGGAATAGCTTCAATCCACTTGGTAAAGAAATCTATAGCAGTCAAGATCCACCTGTGCTGCCCACTGGAGGGAGGGTGAATTTCTCCAATGAAATCTAGGCCCCACTGCTGAAAAGGCCCTGAAACCAACACCGGATTTAACGGCAGAGACCTGAGTTGCTGCTTTCCTGCAAATTTTTGACATTTGATGCAAGCTCTGACCTTTTCGCAGGCATCAGTAAATATGGTAGGCCAGTAGTACCCAGTCCTGAGGATTTTGTGGGCTATGGCTCTCCAGAAATGGTTCCCTCCACACAGGCCACTGTGAAATTCAGCTAAGATCCTCTCGGATTCTGGTGGACTAAGGCATTTTAAAATCACTCCCAGGGGGTCTTTCCAATATAAAACTTGATCGATTAGGCAGTACCTGACTGCTTTGAGCTTTAAAGCTCTTGCTTTGCTCTTTTGCAGGTCGTCTGGAGGTCGCAGCTCCTGCAAAAATTATATGACATCTTTATACCAAGTACATTGAGCCAATGGGGGCTCCCTTTGATGGTCTACGTCAGGCAGTCGAACCTGCTAAATACCTGATCATTCGTTGATGAGACTTATTCCCAACACTTGGTAGTTTGCTTCAGCCAACAGCTTGGCTAAACCTTTCCCTTTGATCAATTTGGTGGGCCTTATTTCCAGGTCGAACTCCAGGATTTTAGCTATCCATTTACTCCTTTTCCCGTCCATGTCAGGCTGAATAAGAATATCTTTAACATCAGCCGAGGGGACATAGGCGATGATCTTTGACTGCAGGATGTAGGTTCTAAAGGCTTTGAGAGCTTTCACTAGAGCATAAGCTTGCTTCTCCATAGTGTCATACTTGACTTTGGTATCCCTCAATGCTCGGCTAAAGTAAGTGATAGGTTGTTCTAACCCACTATCATTTGTCTGTAATAGAACAGCAGCTACTGTGTCAAGTGAAGCAAAGGAGAAAATAAGGAAATCCTTTGAGTAGTCGGGACTGATAAGCACAAGAGCTTCAGTCAGGGCTTTCTTGATTTGTTCAAAGGAATGTCGCGATTGAGGGGTCCACCTTACTTCATTTTCTTTCTTTAACATGGTTGTTATAAGCTTTACCTCCTCAGCGAAGTTAGGCACAAACCTCCTTAGGAAATTAATTTTACCGAGGAAATATTGGACCTCCTTCCTAGACCTCGGGATTGATAAGGCTTGTATCGCCTCAACTCTGTTGGGATCAATCCTGACTCCTTCTACTAATACTATGTGGCCTAGTAGTTTTCCTTCCTTCACAGCAAACAGAGATTTCTTGGGGTTTAATGAAATGCCAAACTTTCTGCATTTCAAGAAAACTTTCCTGAGATGACGACGGTGTTCTACATTAGATTTTGAAAATACTGTGATGTCATCCAGATAAACAACCACAAATTTGTCCTTTTCCGCAATGAAAGCTATGTCCATGGCACGCTGGAAAGTCACCCCCGCATTCATAGTCCAAATGGCATCTTGGCATACATGAATGTGCCCCATGGAGTGGTGAATGTTGTCTTTTCCCTGTCTTCAGGCAGAACAGAGACCTGAAAACCATCAATCATGGACATCCTGGAAGCTCATGTCACCCTTTGTAGTATATGTTCCATCTTCGGCAAGGGGTAATTATCCTTTCGTGAGCTTCTGTTTAGGTTTCTGAAGTCTACACAGAGTCGGATCTCTCCATTCTTTTTCCTTACTGGCACCAAATTAGCCACCCATTCTGAATATCTCAGTGGAACGATGATCTGAGCTTGAAGCAGCTTCTTCACTTCTCTCTCCATGATAGGCAGCAGCATGGGATTGATCTGTCTCAGCTTCTGCCTGAATGGCTTTGCCTCCTCCTTTAATGGGATTTTATGCTCGATGAAAGAGGTGCCATAGGTTTTGAGGTCTTCGTAGGTCCAGGCAAATACATCAGCAAATTTTCTCAAAAGTGCATTGTATTTGGACCTCTATTCCGTTGTTAGATCTTTTGACAATTTGACATACTTGGGCTCACTCTCGGTTCCAATATTGCACTGAATAGTATCAGCGTCCTCTTCCGAGATATTTCCTTTTACCGTCACATTGTTACTATCAAAAAGCCTTTCCAAAGGCACAAGTCCCCTGGGAATATGGTTGCTGGGCAGCTGCACAATGTCACGCCCTGCAATCTTATTCAGAAGATTACCCCCATCGGGCTCTTCCTCTGAGACAACATCTTGGTCTATGTGCATTTCTGAAAATTCATCAACAGTATCCAAGAATCTCTTGACATCAAGATCGTCCTCGAATACCTTCCAATGTTTGACATTGTCAGGCATGGAGGGTCTGTATTTTACTTCCACATCATATCTGAATTTGGGTAGCAGAGGTACTTTGAAATGGCTAGCCGATGCAACCAAGGAGTCTGCCAAGGTGTTCTCTTCTCTTGGGATGAAATAAATATTAAATGCCGAGAAGAAACTGTCAACAAGGTCCCAGACCTCATTCCTGTAACTCCTGAGTCGAGGATGCTTAGATTGATAAGCGTTCTTGACCTGCTGAACCACCAACTCTGCATCACGGAACACTGCCACTTCCTGAATTCCCATTTCCCTCGCAGCCCTTAGTCCCAGAACAAGAGCCTCATACTCTAACACATTATTGGTAGCTTCAAATTCTAATTTGTATGACAGGGATACGATTTCCTGAGCAGGCGACACAAAAACTAATCCAGCTCCAGTGCCTTCTCGGGAATAGGCTCCATCAAAAAACATTTTCCAGATTGGGGTGATGGAGAGAGGAACTTGAGGGGAAATAGTGGGATGCTTTATGAGTCTCAGAGGTAGCTCTGGGGCATGGGTGAGCTGCAGTAAACTGGAGCCTAAATGAGTGTCTAAGGCGAAAATAGGATGGTTGGTGGGGTTGGCTTCATCACTGATTATATAGGCCAATTGAGCTTCCCTATATAGCCTTCGATGTTCTCCTCTGAACACTGGGATAGTAGTATATGTGAGGTCCATCTGCAAGGTTCCCCCCAGTCTTTTTATCCAAGATCTTGATAACAACATTCCGAACTTGGGGGGGACATCGGCTACTACGATATCCATGACCACACTTTTCATGGGCAATTGAAACAAGGTCACAACCAGGACTTTGATCACTCCAAGACACTGAAATCTCCTGGAGTCAAAAGAATAGACGTCATGATAGGCCCTGGTAACTTCTAGTACCAACTCTTCCATGATAATTTTGGGCATGAGGTTGTGAAAGGCCCCTGAATCCATCAAACAGTTGTGCAGCACTTTGTCATGTATGTTCAAGGAGGTGTAGAAGGGAGGAGATGAGTCATCTCTATCTTCTACCATGGGACCTAGGACAATTGTTGGCTTTTCGTCTTGGAGGTTTATGGAGTCTGATGGAAGGCATGAGGATTTAGACTGTAAAAGCTCAGATAAGCATTTTTTAAATTTGCCATGTTTAATCAGCTCAGTGAGGGGCACAGGGATTCTGATCTTTTGAATCTCATGCTCGAAATTAAAAGAAGATGTAGGATTTGGAATTTCTTTTATTTCAGGAACATGATTATGGAAAATGGGGGAAGGGGGGTGAGCTTTCTTACCTCTGTGACCATCTGCCTCTTCATTAGTAGGTCTCTCTGCTCTAATGGACTGCTGAGGAATATCAGGTGTTGCCATCTTTTTATTAGACCTTAGGTTGTACCTGCCTCGGCCGCCACTAGCCTTGTCTCCCTTGCTTAGCTCATTCAATTGGTTGTCCATGAGAGACTCCTCGTATGCAGATTGAGTGAGATGAGGAAAAGGAGGAGTGTCTCCAACACAGTGGATTTCAAGATCAAGCTCCTCTTATTCTCTTTCTTCCCCCTCGGCCACAAAATTGTTTTGAAAAGGGCCCTGAATCTTCTGGTCTTCTCTGTCTCTTCCTTTCTCTTTCTGCACATTTGGGGGAGTAAAATTATTTGGCCTCCTGAAACCTCCCTTGTTTTCAACGATCTGAGGGCCTTTATATTCCTACCTCCCTTCCATCCTCATTCTCTCCATCTCTACAAACAAAGACTTCACATTTTGGTCAGTTCATCCACTTGAGGGTGAGGTGCCAATGATCCATAAGTTGAGGCTTGTGACCTTCCCTTTATTCTGTCTACGTCGACCTTGTTCCTCAGTCTGTCAGCTGCTAATACATTGGATTCCACTTCTATGGCCGCATATTGCATTTGGGCTAAGGAGGTGGCTCTTCTTTCTCTCAGCAAAAGGTAGAAATCAGGGTCAAATACACCAGCATAGGAAATTTGGGCAGAGGCTTCTGAGGGATTTATCTCTGCAGGGATCTATCTCTGCAGGGATCTTGTTATACATCTTGTTAAATATTTTGGAGAATTCAGAGACCGACTCTCCTTCCATCTTTTTCAAAGACCCGAATTCTGTCATGTAATACATGAAGTCCTTCCTATCTCCCCACTGCCTCAGGAAAGCACTATCCAAAGCCTCAATCCCAGCAATAGATCCTGGGGCCAATCCTCTAAACCACTTCCTCAATTCACCATCTAGGCTCTGGACGAAGACTCTCATCCAAACATCCTCATTTTCAACATTGAGGTTGTCTACATAACTGTAGAAAGTAGCCAGGTTCTCTTCGGCAGTTAAATCTCCTTCCCCAGTGAACTTGGGCATGTATTTTAGGTAATCTCCAGTAGGTAGAGGATTCATAGGATGGGGAAGAACTAAAGGAGCATATCTGGCAGCGACTATGGCGTCCATTCTGTTCAGAGGGGGATTAGCACCAGCCATAGGGATGTTAGGTGGAGGAGAACTTGGAGGAGAAGGAATTCGCAAATGGGTTATTGAGGGTAAATCTCGAATTGGGGTGGGAAACAAGAGGTGATTCAAGGAACAGGTTACCGAGCTCCAGTCGGCAGGTTCTCCTTCCTGTGCAGGAGTGGGGAAATCTTCTGCGGCCCTGGGTCTATGACAAGATGCAGCTTCAAAGGAAAGGGGAGTGACAAAGTCTTGTCCCTCTGGTCCCGGACCAGGAGGGGAAAACTCAACAGGAACACTCAAAAAATTTAAGAAACGGGGAACTGCAGAAACAGGCCTGTCAAATAACTGAGGAGGAGAGAAAGGAGCTCCAACAGAAGGATATGGTGGATTACCTGTTTCGGTGATGGACACTTCTTCTTCAGACACCTTTCCCTTTCTGAGCACCACCTCTAGATCTGTTTCAGGCGTAGATAGAGGCAGCTGTGGGTGAGACCGCGTATGTCTGCCTATGAAAGCCACAATTATCAGAACAGGGTCTCCCCAGTGGAGTCATCACAATGGAGTCGCCAAGTGCAAATTAGCAATCCAAAAGGCTCTGATAATCCAATGCACCTTCGGATTCAGAGGCTCAATGTCGTTCTACCCAGGGAAAATCTTCAATTCTGTCCTCGTCAACGGTGCCAGAAATGTTAGCGTCAGAAGTCTCTCCTAGATTGCTTGCAGGAGCAGAGCCCAACGCCCATCAGTTTTATGTCATGATTTGTTTGTAAAGGGTGATCAAATGGAGATAATGGCTCTAGGAGGTATCGCTCTAACTCAGGAACTAAGTCTGGTATGTAAGGAACAGAGGAGGTCTAGAATCCTAACTTCAGCCAGTGGGTTGATTTAAAGATGAACAGGTGGAAGACTTAGGAGAAAGTGGACAAACAGCTCTGGGCATCAGGCTTGCGGCAGTTTGTAGAGGAAAAACTTTGAAAACAGGATCCTCCTAGTTCAGGGCTTCAAGAAACTGAAAGAGGACTTGAGTGGATCCTCCAATTCCAAGTCATTTAGCGTTAAGGAAATCATAGGGACTGATTAGAGGCTCTGTAACTATTACAGTGATCCATTACAACATCATCCTATAATAGCTACAGCTCGACTGGATCCTCCAATTCCAAGCTTCTCTAACATAGTGTAAACAAAGACATGAAAGAAACTGGCATTCATAAGGCAAGAAGTCTCAAAAGTTCATACATAGCCAGAATAACAGTGCTTCATTAAAACTTTGCAACCGGGAGCTCTACTCAACCATCCATCCTTTACAAAATGGCAAAAATGCCTACATATACTTCAGCCAAAATCTGCCTGGCAACAGTATCTCAGGACTTTAATGGGGGGGTCGCTTCCTCAATCAAATCTGTCCTCTGGACTCCTATAATATGCTTCTTCAATTCATCATGGCTCGCGTCAAGGGGTAGTTGAGCCTCTTTTAATGTTTGAATTGGTGTGCTCAGGCTCTCTTGACGAGTTGAAGACTCGGTGTGACCTTTCTGCAGAGAATCGGTACAAAGGGACCCTCCTGGGTAAATTCCGGCAGGAACCTCCATACTCTACAATAAATGGGTGACGCGAGGCTTCACCTACCTTCCTTACCCCTTTTCTGCTGAGCCGAAACGAATGCTTGAATTCCCTTGGGAAACACTGCTGCAACAACCCGATCCACAGGTTCTTTCCAATTTCCTCACAGCCTTCAACACCTGACCATGGTCATCCCTGACTCTGTATCGGGGATCGGGGTTTCACGATTCCTGCTGTCAAGAGTTCTTGACCCTTTGAATTCCCGATCACTGATTCTCTGATGAGAGCGTGCATGGGTTAGCCCTCCTGGCTATACTATCATCCATATGACCACCTCTTATGTAACCCAAGCTGAAACTCTGTCGGGGTTTCCACGTTTTTGATGCCCCGATACACAAGTGCCTGGGAGTCGCGATTCTCTGAATGTCGATGGCTCCTTGCGTGCTGGTCCAGGTCCAAGTGACCACCACCATATGCCCTCGATCATATTCTCCTTCGGGATTTCACGGTTTGCAATGTCAACGAGTGCGTGACCTTCGAGTTCACGATATGTCGATGCCACTTGGTGCTATCTCCTTACAAGGGTTGACTCTCCGACACCTGTCCCCCACTACAGTTTTCAGCTCCGTCGGGAAATCACGTATCGGGATATCGTGATTCCTACTTCATGTGCGCGGGACTTTCAGTTCCCCAATCCCCGACTCTGCGGGATCTCTCACCACATGTCTCTGCTGGCGGACGGCTCTGATCTCCTCGGCACTTCTATGGGCCCGAGTTCCTGGACGCTCTCGGCACTTCGCGTCTCGCGAAACAACGGAGATGCTCTTTGCGTGTTGGAGTTGTGATGGGCGAGACGCCGAGATGGCCAGCCCTTGCGACACACGCCACTGGATCGCATGACCTATATTCAACCTCCAAACAGAAGAGACTTCTCTGCTGCTAAACGTCGAGCAAATTGGCAACTCCGAGATTCTGATAATCGTCTATCTGCTTAGTGGACGGATCTCGGCTGCCGATGGCAAGACTTCGCATGCTCGCTTGATATGTTACCTGGAAAAACAAGAATTCTCCCGAGCCGCGCCCGAGCATTTGTACAACTTGTAGACGCGCATGCTTCTTGAAGCCGTGACAAAAATAATAGCTAACACTACCTATAGCCACAACTAAGTTATCCGAGGATTCTAGCAAAGAACATAATATGCTAATACATTTCTCCTCCTTAGTGATTTTAATATCCATAGAAGATCATTGGATTATAATGGCATTAAACGCATTAAAATGCTCAGTCATCAAATTGCCCTCGCTCATCCTAAGAAGATACAGTTTTTTTCTAAGAAACAACTTATTTACCAGGGATTTCAACTGGTACAAGCTTCCCAACTTGTCTCACGGTTTCTTGGTCGAATCTTCACCTGATACATTCAAGAGTACCTAATATGCAAGACAAAGTTGAATCGTACTCCTTTCCCTTCTCTCGATTTTCTCCCATTCTTTCATCGACATAATTATCGGCATGGTACCTGGAAAGACTTTTGTCCATTGTTCTCGATCTATAAGCAAATTTTCAATTTTAAGATTTAAAAGCTTAAAATTATATCGATTGAATTTTTCAATCTCTATTCTCTAGTTGCTCGCCATTCTTTAAACACAATTTTTAAATTTTTATTACTTACAACTCTTATTGAACCTAGCGCTTAGCTTAGATCCAAGGTTGTTAAACCAAGATTTGATACCACATGTTATTAAACCAAGCTCTGATGTCACATGTTAGGAAATGAGAAACATTTCCATGCTAAACCTAGTAGAAGAGAGGAAGAAAGATTTAAACAAGAAAGTAAATGACAAAGAAAACACACAATTCAGAGATATTTTACTCTAGAAACCCAAAAGGGAAAACAAGCATTCCTTGAGCATTCTTCTCTCTTGTTGTATTATTCATTCAAAATAAAAGGTTACATTCCTAACCTTCATCCACACCTAAGACACAATTGACATCATAACTTCTTGCTTTACACAAGAACAACCCTGTAGCCAATTCCAACTTACATCTGCATGACCAACAACCTCTACAATTATTGAGTGGAGATTAGCAATTTTTCAGCATTACAACACACCTTATTTATAGGATTTATAGTAGTAAAAAACCTAAATAAAAGGTTCCCAAACATGATTACAGATCCATGCAAATCATTGGCTACAAATCCCACAAATATCAGGATTTTGTTACAGTCGACTACCAAGTCGGATTACGTGAGATCGGAAGAGC
>CBVK0101468737.1:0-12648 GCA_900067695.1 Picea abies | reverse complement strand
TGGCACGCTGCGGAGCCATTGGAGCAGTCATTTTGTTGATTTGGGCACTGTAAGACTTATTTTGAAGCACTTTGAGAAATTTAATATAAAAGATCCATTTGGAGACTGGACCAGGAGATGTAGCCCGGAGTGGGGTGAACTCCTTTATCAAGTTGTTGTGTTTATGTCTTATGTTCAATCATTTCTGATGTTGTCTATGCTTATTTCTACATAAGTCATCTTTAATTATGTGTTGCAAATTGATCTGGTTGCATTAAAACACATAACATTTAACTTGCAATTTAATTTAATCAAGTTCATCAAGTCTTCGTCATATTTTTAGATCAATTAGTGTGGTGCCCTTTTTCCCCATTGTAGTTATTGTTATGTTTTTTATTTCTTCTAGTTATATTATGTAATTCCTGTTAATTTTACATATAAAAAGATGCATTTACCTTTGGACACATGGCACGAAAATGAATTCTTGTGCAAGATATATCAAATTTATATATAATGTTTTCAATAGATATGAATGTGCTTAAAAAGTTGACTATATACAGATATAAATCACAGCCATATACCAATATAGGATTTACGATAATATAAAATTAGTCAAGAATATTGTATATTTAAGCATATAATGATTAAATTAGAATTTTACCTTTAAAGTATATAGAACTATTATCTTAAAACATTCTCAAGAGGCAGCTATAAGCAACTTTGTTGCTATTTTCACTTGTTTATTTATATTTCTATTGGATTAAGACTTGGAGGTCTTATTGCTAAGCCGACGACAAAGTTCTATCATCGTTAAATATTTTTTCAGACATATATAATATTTGATTAGCATGGTAAGGCCTTATTTCCAACCTTATGGTCGTGACTTTGTTGGCACATAGTTCCTGGAGTGTTGCTTCACATCAAAATTTAATGTGCCATGTTTCTTTTTAAAAAGGAAAGATGATTGCAACGATTATGTGTTTCTTGTCTGATCATTCCAGTTAATCAATTTCCCTACTCTAAGACCTAAAGCCACTATCCAATGTTGAGCAGGTGGTAGTCCCATAGGGGGAGGTGTATGATTTGGTATTGATTTCCTGTGAATGAATGGGACTATGAATGGCATTGAAGTTAACGTAAGGGAGCTCAAAATTAAATTCATTAAAGATCGTATCAATGCAAAATCTTGTTGGGTGAGGAAACACGACAAAAACAATATTGAATTTCCCGATAGAGGTGATCTCCTTCTAAAATTAGCTTAGTTGGCTATCCTATTTGTGTTGGCCTAGGTGGACCATGCTATGAATCTGTGATGATTATTCCAAGCTATAAATCTATGATTGGTCGATGCATCACATTGATTTGTAATGAAGCCATGACAGGGTCCGAGCTCAAATAGAGGGTCTATTGTTGCTTGATTTCCATTTAAAATGTCGAGGTTTGTTATTCCTATGAGAGTCTTACATTTAATACAAAGTAGGGTATATGTTAAAACCTTGATGTCATGCAATCTTGGATGGATTAATTGATTTCTTTCTTTGGAGTTTGTTTGACCCGTGCATTTAATTCATCTCCCTTGTCGTAGTTATTCACTTCCATTTCCCTGGTTATTCACAATATTAGATATTTGTTTTGACTAAAATCATTCCAGCTCCACATTTGAAAAAAATCACCCTGAAAAATATGCATACTTTGATCCATTGAAGTTCATCCAAACCTTGATTTTATTCTAAATATAGGTTTCAAGAAAACATTTAAAGGAGAGAGTGGTTAAAAACAATAGCTGTGAAAATCTTATAAGAAGTTTGCAGAGAGTTTATAAGTGTTGAAAGTAGTTTAATAATGAAGAATGAAGAATGAATGTAAGGATGGAAATGGGAATGGGAGAGATGAGTGCATTAAGGGGCCATGATATCCTGAAGAGGATACCATTCTAAGTAGACTTGTGGATAAATTTGGAGACTGGTTGACAGAGGCATTCTTGGTCAATCCGAAAATTCATGTTTCCTTCATTGGTGTAATCAGTGGAACCTAGGGGTTAAATGCAAGATTTTCACTAGTAAATTTCCATCCTCCATCGTTTCTGTTATGTTTTTGGATATCAATTATTTATTATTGACTTTATAGTTGGTTTCTTATAATTAATATCTTTAGTGTCCTTATTTAATCCATTGGTCTATAATTCTAAATCACCTCATAGATTTTTGTTGTATCCAACTATATTTGAATTGTTGATGATTAGAACTGCGTGAGACATCCTCTAGGACATAGACTAAGTAAGTTGGCTTGAGATAAAGCCTATGAGTTGGGTGTGTGGTTCCTCTCTGAGACAAATATGGAACGGTGTGTACCCCTGTGAGGGGTGAAGGAGCCCATGTGATGGGTTTACTGTTCTCCTCTATGCAAAGAGTTGAGATGATGTGATACTCCAGATGATTCTTTCGTGTAACACAATGAGAAAGAAAATCTGATGAGTTGGATGTGCCTGTGGATGAGCACAAGTGAACGTGTGGGGAAGCCCATGATTTGGGTGTATCGTTATGAGATAGAGATGAAACAATGTATTGGCCTCCTTTGTGCAAAGAGTTGAGATGATGTGATATTCTAGATTATTCTCCTGTGTAACACAGTGAGAAAGAAGATCTACTGAGTTGGACATGCCTGTGCCTGAGCACAGGTGAATGTGATCCTAGTGGTTGAGCACAGGTGAACGTGATACTAGTGGCTAAGCACTAGTGAGTGTGGTTCTCCTATGAGACACAGTGAGATAGAGATGTGGACATCCATGTGGCTGAGCACAGATGGATGTGCCCCTAGTGTCTGAGCACTAGTGGGTGTATGATATCCCTTGCTATATTGTACAAGAGTCAGACTTACCTGTAACCCTCTTTGTGATGTAAAGGGTACAGGTCCGCCCCACCATAAAGTGAAAGATAATTAATGTAAAAGATAATTAATATGGAAATTATTAATTATATTTTTAAGTTATTGAGGCCGACCTTGTTGTTCCAATAGACACTATTGTTGACATGTTCAGTCTAATATAAATAAAGGTAAATTCCCCATTGAGGAATCATATCACAAGTGTGAATCTATAAATTTTAGCAAACACTTATTCTTAGGAAAAGTGCACACCTCTCTTGGGCGCTAGTATTCTAGGGTTTGTGAGCACCCTATTGTGTGCTAGGTCTCTATGGAGGTGGAGGTTTTTCTCTTGAAGAATATAGCAAAGGATTGGTTGGGTTTTCTTCCCTTGATAAGAAGGGTTTCCTAGGATACTTCTTGTGTACTTGTGCATGGTGTTTCTTCTTGTGATCTTGGTTGTTGCAACAAATTGTTTATGGTTTAAATAAAATGATAAAATGGAATGAAATTCATGCTTAAGCCTAGCTTATTGAAAAATCAACATGGTTTCAGAGCATAGGTCTTGAAGAACCCATTGCACATGATTCTACCAGCCATTCCTCCTCTTTTGCAGAACCGTACAACCCTCCTAGGGTTTCCAGAAAATCCATATGGCCCTCTTCTTTTGGCTGGTTCAAAACTTCACACTTGGATGCTAGGGATAAAATTTGGATAGGAGGGTACGACCTCCTTCAGGGAACCTCCAGAAACTCTCAAAGTGAAATCCCTATAATTTGGATTTTTGGCCCGAGGGTTTTTAGGGTTTCACAAATTTCTGCAGATTTCTAGTTTTAGGGTTTCTAGAGCTCTTTGAAGAAGCCTTCAAGATTACTTGTGTTCTTATGAATTTCAAGGATTATTGTTGGAAGTCATAAGCCCAACAAAACCTAATGTTTCTATCCTAGCCTAGATGTTAGGTTTTCTAGCCCAATTAACAAGGGTTTGTGAAGAATCTAAAAATATGATGAACAAAACTATGATGGAAGATAAGCTTGATGGATCAAGCAACTTCGAGTTCCTGGAAGACAAGAATTCATACGAAGACTTATTGTGGGTGATACAAAAAGGTTTACCAGAGACAAATATCAATGAATGGAAGGAAGATGGTGTCAAGACAAGGAAGCCAATCATCTACTCAAGCTCTTACATTGAAGGGCCAACTTCAAAATAACAAGATGACAAAAGGTGACATCGCGAATACCTTCTTCATGAAGATCCCAAAGGACAAAGATCAACCATGTGCCATTGGAGAAATCATATCATCGCCCTCAAGTATGCACTTGTATATATTATTTGTATCATTGTCATGAGGAAAATTGCAGGAGGAAGGAACCTTTTCTAAATTCATGGATCTAGAGGGATCTCAGTGCATTCAGAGGAACAACACACTGGAAGGTGAAGACTCCAAGTTTGATTGTTTCAATTATCATGCCTCTAAACCACATTTCTAAAGTTTGCTACATTATAAGTAGGTGTTGTAGTTGTGACAACAATCCTTAAATTTTTTTGATTCTAGAGATGTACTCATTATTCTCCTTTAGGAGATATTCTTGTTTTTTTTCCTTTCGTTTGTTTTCTTGTTCCAGGGAGGTTAACAACAAAGGAAGATGATTATACTTCAGACTTTAGAGGGAGTCAAAACTATTTGAGAAGGAGGAAGAACAAAACCATCATTGAGGCAACCAATGCAATAATGCATGATCATAATCTTTCTACGATTGTATGAGCAGAAGCATGCATGACACAATATATGTTCAGAACATGAGTCTTCACCAAATTTTGAAGAAACATAACTTCTGAAGAAGCCTTCACCGAAGTGAAGCCCAAGATTGAACACTTCAATATATTTGGATGCCCATTGTATTTTCATGTACCCAAAGAAAAGAGGTACAAGCTAGACCCTTCAGGGAGAAAGGATACATTTATGAGATAACTAGTGAGTCTTCAAAGACATATCAGATCTACATCCCTGGTCAGAGTCATATTGAGACAAGCAAAGATGTTGCCTTTGAAGAAGAGATAGCCTGTCAAAGATCCATAGAATCTCAGATGGAGATTGATAGTGAGACAATACCTTGTTCCCCTTGAGTATTTCAGAGGGAGACAAACAGTATTCCAACCGATCCAGTCGCTCCAATTGATATTCCCATAGATATTGCAGTAGGGAATAAAAGGCCTGCCTAGGCTCAATAAAATCTACAGGAGGCAGAGGAACATACAAGCCCCTCAAGGCACGTCACAATAAAGAAAAAGAGATTTTTGAGCTACCCTTCAGTCCTGAGCCACTTCATTGATTCTGAGCCTTCTTGTCATGGAGAAGCGACATGCGAATAGGTATGGAAAGATTCCATGACAGAAGAATACTAGTATATCTTAAAAAAATTATGTATGAGATATTGTTCAGAGACTGGAAGGGAAGTATGTGGTGAATTCCAAGTGGATCTGTAAGATCAAGCGTGCAGCCGATGGAAGTGTCAAGAAATACAAAGTGATATATGTAGCCAGAGGATTCTCGCAAACAAAGGGAGTTGTCTATGATGAGACACTTGATCTAGTAAGCCCGATACACTTCCATCCGTACTACCATCCATGAGTTGGAAACTACATTAGATAGATGGATTCTTGATGAGTTTGGTTTTCAGCAAGAGTGTTGTTGATCCAAACCTATAGTATTACATTGTTGGTGACAAGAGATTGATTTTGGTGACTTATTCAGAAAGCCTTGTTGTTGGATACAAGTAAGCTTTGACTTCTAATTTCAAAATGAAGGATATGGGTATGATGCACTACTTCTTGGGACAAGAAGTATGACAAAGGACCGATGAGATTTTCATGAGTCAAGGAAAATATATAGTAGGGGATATTAAAGAAGTTCAGTATGACTAAATACAAATCCATGCCTACACCGATGGTGATGGATTTGAAGAAAATGAAGGATGATGATTCAGACGAGATTGATCCACAACTGATTGGATCACTAATATATCTGGTTAACACCAGACCTGATTCATGCTATGCAGTGAATGTACTTAGTCAATTCATGAGTCAACTGAGACAGACTCACGAGATAGCAGTAAAACATGTATTGAAATATATACGAGACACAATTGGATATGGACTGAGATATGCCTCTAGTGTCGACTTGAATTTGTAGGGATATGTTGATACAGATTGGGCAGAGAGTACAGTGGACCATAAGAGCACATCCGGTTGTTTTTTTTCCTTGGGGTTTGCCATGGTTTCCCGGTGCAGAAGGAAACAAATCTCGGTGGCCTTGAGTACCAGAGAAGAAGAGCATATATCATTGAGTGTGGCAGTCCACGAAGCAGTGTGGCTTCGCAAACTTCTGACAGATTTATTCGATCATGAGATGGATCCTACTACTATTCATTTTGACAACCAGAGCGGTGTGAATCTTTCTAAAAACCCTGTGTTTCATAATAGATCGAAACACATTGAGATAAAATATCATTATATTAGAGACATGATGTAGAGGAAAGCAGTACACATGCAGTACCTTCCTACACATGAGAAAATTGTAGATATCTTCACCAAACTGCTTGCCAATATGAAGTTTGAGTACTTCTGTGAGAAACTGGCTTGGTGGAGAATATCTCTCTAGCTGAGAGGGAGTGTTGGTGACTACATCCAAGACGAAGTTTGAGTACTTTTGTGCTAGATTTGGCCTGATGGATAATGCCTCCCTAGCTGAGAGGGAGCGTTGATGATTACAGCTGTGTGAGACATCCTCCAGGACACAAACTGAGTATGTTTTCCTGAGAGAAATCCCATGAGTTGGGTGTGTGGTTCCTCTTTGAGACAGATATGGAATGTTGTGTACCCCTTTGAGGGATGAAGGAGCCCATGTGATGGGTTTACTATTCTCCTCTATGAAAAGAGTTGAGATGATGTGATACTCCAGATGATTCTCTTGTGTAACGCAATGAGAAAGAAGATCTATTAAGTTGGATGTGCCTATGGCTGAGCACAGGTGAATGTCTGGGGAAGCCCATGAGTTGGGTGTATCATTCTAAGACATAGATGAAATGATGTATTGGCCTCCTTTGTGCAGAGAGTTGAGATGATGTGATACTCCGGATAATTCTTTTGTGTAACGAAGTGAGAAAGAAGATCTGTTGAGTTGGACGTGCCTGTGGCTGAGCACAGGTGAATGTGATCCTAGTGGTTGAGCACTAGTGAGTGTGGTTCTCTTGTGAGACATAGTGAGATAGAGATGTGGACATCCCTGTGGCTGAGCACATATGGATGTGCCCCTAGTGGCTGAGCACTAGTGGGTGTATGAGATCCCTTGATATATTGTACAAGAATCAGACTTACCTGTAACCCTATTTGTGATGTAAAGGGTACAGGTCGGTCCCACCATAAAGTGAAAGATAATTAATGTAAATGATAATTAATATGGAAATTATTAATTATATTTTTAAGTTATTAAGGTCAGCTCTGTTGTGCCAACATACACTACTGTTGACAGCTTCAGTCTAATATAAATAAAGGTAAATTCCCCACTGAGGAATCATATCACATGTTCAATGTTCAATGTTTTGATCCATGCCATCTATTTCTTTCAAAACTCTGATACCAAGAAACGCTTGGATCAACAATAATATTGTTTGTGAAAAATCATAGGCAAATACTAGCAGCACAAACGATACTATTAATTCATCGTTTTACCACTTATTATGATGATACTATTAATTCATCGTTTTACCACTTATTATCATCATAATATAGAGCATCGTTTTCATCTTTATTGAAACGTTGTTATTGTGGTGGATTCTTATCTTATAAAACGTGAAATATTTAAGTGTAATGACTTACTGTTTGTTTTGATGGTAAAATGTCAGTGGTTTTGGCAAGAGAAATGGTGGTTGAGAGTGTGGATTGCAATTGCAGTTTCAATGGTGATGATGGTTTTTCCGTATAATTGTATTGATATGAACTACATTGTTGGGGAAAGCCAACAGTGTAATACTGGTGCTAATTATATTATCTGGATTAATGGCAAAACTTTCAGTATGGGTGACAAATTTAATATTTTTTTTTTAAAAACTGGTTTTAGAATATAAATATCTTTACATATAAAGATATTATTTCATATTAATTGGAAAATAAATTTTAATATATCATTTTACTTAATTGAAAAAATATATATTTAAAATAACGTATTCACTTTTCCAAGAATAACATATAAACTTTAATATAATATAAATAGAAAAGGCTCTTTGCATATGTATTGCATAAATCTATCATGCATAATATATTTCACTGCATGCCTAAATTTATTGAATTTCCCCCACATATATATATAAATATAAAGTTAGTCCTTTCTCATTTGAGGTGCATAACACCACCGCGATGTTTTGGTATTTGAATTTTAGTTGATTGTGTGGTCGTTACTAGATAAATCTTGAATTCCAATTTTATATTTGGTAATGAGTAGTATGTTTTTAGTTATTTCAAAATATAATCAATAAAGCAATGTTGAATGTTTATAATATCACTTACAAGTTATTAACATGGTTATGAGGTTTTTGTATTGTTGTTTACTTTGTGAGAGAAGTTAAGAGTTTTTCGATAAACAATTCAAATTTAAATTTAGTAGTGATATGTTGCATAATATTGTATATATTGAATATTATTAAATTATTTTTTTAAGAATGGTGTTATTGCTAACTTTAATTTGTGGTGGATGTTATAGACATTTTACTTTAAATTTTTATAATCTCAGTTGTATTGATGATGATGATGATTAACGTTCATTAAAATCGAATTGGTCTATCGGATCTTAAGAGGGTAAGTGATTACTTGTGATTTTTTAGAATTTTGTTTCTGTGCTCGAAAAGTATTAAGAGAAGTTTTCCAAGATCACCATACTTTTGTTGAGTTAATAGGTTAGGCAGGTTGGTATTGTGATAAATATTTTGAAAATGAGATCTAATATGGGTATAGGTTGGACAATCTAAGAGAAAGTGTTTTTCATCTTCAACCATCTTAGTGTCACAACAGTGACACACTCTTTCATCCCATGACGTTTTAGGAATTCACCAACGCCCAGTTTCACTATGGAGCTCGTGAGAATTTGTTCTTATCTTAGCAATGTTTATTTTATTTGTCTTTACACTTTGAAAAACACATAGATAATTTTGATCTTCTAGATTAGGGTTGATTACATCCTTATAATACCTTAATTTTCTTTTTTTCTCTAACTCTTTATCACACCACATTTTCTCCTTAAATTTTGATTTGATGATTTTTTAATAGTATCTTTATTCTGCAAAATGGTGTCTTCCATGATTCCCCAATAGTTTAGCCGAGACCGGACATCTTTATGCCATCCTCACTTGAGTCGATGGTGGTCACGACTCGATTTTGAAGAAATTTTAAGAAGCCTCTTGTCTTCCATGTTGTTTAACTTGTTCTTATACATTAGGTATCTAGTCATATCCATGCTCTCAATGGGGGAGAGACTTGTTTCTAAGAGGAGGATGGGATAGGGCGTATTTCCTTTAATTTTGAGATTATAAGTTATAAAATTCTTTTGTATATGCTCTATCTTTCTCCAGGATTCACGAGAGATACTACATCCCTAGACTTCACATCCATAAAGAATAATAGGTGTAACAAGAGTCTCAAAGAGGGGTTTCTTCTTATCCCAACTCCAAAGATCAACTGATTTACAATTGTTTTCAAGCCCATAATAAGCTTTCCATCCCCCAATAATCTTTTTCTCAATGTTATAATTCCAATTGAGCTTGTGGTGAATATTAATTCCAAGATATTTGTATGAAGTCACTTCCTCCAAGTAGTTGTTGTTATATACGAAGGTATCATAAGTGATCTTATTGGATTTAATAATCATGACCTTAGTCTTATCAATATTAACAGTCATACCCATATTGGAGCAAAAATCCTTGAGGATTCTTAGTTGGTTTTCAAGATCATGGGGACTCCTTGCCATAAGAACGATATCATCAGCATAAATAAGAAGATTGATGACTATACCAGTGAGAGTAGGGCCGACACAACCTATTTTTTCCAAGCAATATTCTAATTTGTTAATGTATATGCCAAAATGGGTAGGGGACAAGGGACAACCTTGTTTGACTCCAATATTGCAGTTAATCTCTTTTGACCATCCCTCAGTGTTTTTAAACTTACAAATAACATTCTCATACATCCTTATTGCAACAACCCTCAACTCGAGAGGAACTTTTATCTCTTCCAACCTATTCCAAAGGTTTACTTAGGAACCGTGTCAAAAGATTTTCTGAAGTCAACAAAACAACAAAAAATATTGGTTTTAGTATTGCAAAACTCCTCTATAATGATCATAAAGGTAACAAGATGGTCCACAGTTGATAGCTCTTTTACCGTGACTTTCTAGCCAAAGACTAATCGTCTTTTCCAAAACAATTCCATAAAGCTTGGCTAAAATCAAGCTAATCATAATGGTCCTATAATTAGAGGGAATGTTTCTATCCCCATTTTTAAAAATAGGAACAATGAGACTTTGTGTCCAGGGTTTAGGGAAGCCCTGCTTCACTGCTAAATTGAAGAGCTTGTGTATGTGAGGGATAAGGATAGGCCCTCCGATTTTAAAAATTTCAGCTTGGTAGCTTTCAATGTCCTTAGCTTTCCCATTTGCAAGTCGCTTAACCCCAAACTCTATGTCATCTAAAAAAAAACTTCTTCCTTTGTATGTTAAAATATCATTTTATTTTGTTGATTAAATGTAACATATAAAAAATTTATTATATTATTTTTTCAACAATAGTATTGTTATTATTAATTGTTAAAGTTAATAATATTTAATTTAAATATTAAGTTGTTAATTAATAATATTTTTAAATTGAGATATTATATTATTTTATTTGTTGAAATGTAACATTTAAAAAAAATTGTTATAAAATATATTTATTATAAATAAAAAAAATGATTCCTACAAGGGTGACCGATTGGCATGTGTCTTGCAAATGGAAAGAAATTTGTAAAGGAAGTCTCAAGTTCGATTCTCACCCTGCTTTACTTGTGCTCCATGCTTACGGTATGTGTGAGTAAGGCAAAAAAAATGATTATATATTTATTAAAAATAATTTTTTATTTATAATTTATAATTTATTATTATTATTAATTTATGCAAATTCATAATTTTTTTTATTTTATTATTATTATTATTATTATTTATTCATCTTTCTAAAATGATTTATTCCATCTTTACAAAAAGTATGGACCATATTTATATTATATTTTAAAATTAAAATATTTATCATATAATTATATAATTCAAATTATAATATTCCATATTTTAATAATATTGTACATTATAATATATAATTTCTATATTATTCGGGTGTAAATTAATTTAAATAATTTATTGATATGAAATTATATTAATTAATAAATACGTAGAAAATTTATGGATGACCAACGTAGAAATATTCGGGTGTAAATTGGTCATCCATATATAATAGAAATATAATTTCTATTATATTCGGGTGTAAATTGGTCATCCATATATTAATTTATTTGATACTACGTAGAAAATTTCCATTATTATAATTAATTGTAAAAACGTGTATACTCAAATAATTTATTTATTAAATTACAAGAAGTAAATTATATTGTTAAAAATAAAGAGTTATTATTATTCTAACCAAAGTTTTGATTATTAAAAATAATATAAAATTAAATATAATATCTTTAACCTAGTAAAGAGTTATCATTATTCAAACCAAAGTTTTAATTATTAAAAATAATATACAATTAGATATAATATCTTTAAAAATTATCATAATATTTATGAGATATTAATTATGTTGATAAAAACAAGTTGTGTGGCAGCATATGCTAAATTTGGTTAGCGGCGGGTTTATGCTGACGCTTTCCACATTCTCTTCAACCAAAACCACATAATATTGATTTGAATAAAACACTGGAAATCATACTATGGGCTAAACTAATATTCAAAGAAGTGAATGAAAAATTACGATGGATGAACATGAGCATCATCCAAGTGGATCTTTGTGTACACGTAGATGCCTTGACCATCCAAGTAAAACTTTTTCACCTAAAAATCCCATGACCTCCTCATCTCGTAAACATCCATGACCTCCTTTCCATCTCTGCAAGCTATTTAACTCAAAATAGCCCCAAAACCAACTGCTTCTCTACCTGACAACCAACCAACTTATCTTGCGGGTATCCCGAGTTACATTATGCCCATGAATGTAGGCCGCCACCATTTCATCTATCACAAATATCACATGTGAAGAATATTTCAATAGCATTATACGCATAATGGCTTTGAATTTAATGGATCATTTTTATGTGTCATTTTTTGAGTAAGAATGTGTCCATCAGAGTAAATCTCTCATACTTCAAATTAGGTTTATGAACGTACATGCTATTGAGTTGAGTGTAGAGTTCACCTGATAGCTTGTGGATCAATTCATCTTCAAATGATGTTGTTGCTAACATGATACATAAGACTATAGATCAATAGCCAAGGAGGGACACAGATCAACATCTATGAAACCTTAAAACGTATAGGCCTATAATACCATCCATCAATGCATCAACCTTCCCTGCCCGTTACAACTTCGCTACAGAAGTTGTCGCATGCAGGGCATGACTTCATAACAAGTCCTACATGAGGTAGGTGGTTGTATGTTTTCTTGGACAGGAGCGGGCGAAGAAGTCGTGTCCGTCCTGCCGCATCTGCAATGTCCCCCTATCTATCCATAC